>VMDR010008491.1:0-36476 GCA_007922815.1 Macrotus californicus | reverse complement strand
TTCTAGTGTGCAGTCAAATCCCCAACCAAAGAAAGAGGGTGTTTTACTTCTTTCTTTTTAGGTCCATTTTTAAATATCCTTATCTTATTGCATTGGCCAGAACCATTTAGACCATGCTGATCAATTTATTAGTGACAGTGAGCATCTCTATCCAGTTTCTGACTTTTATGAAAATTTTTTTATTTCAAAAGTTGTTATTAACTTTTGTTAAAAGTTACCATATGCAAATATCTCCAACTGATTCCTATTTGACTTAGAGTATGTATTAGGAATGGCTGCAAAGTTTATTAAATGCCTTTCAGCTCATGTTAATATGATCATAGATTTTTCCTTTTATTGCTGATGTAATGAATTGTGGGAATGAATTTTCCTATGCTACAGACTGAGTCTCTAAGGGTAAAGAGGAGTCATCTTAGAGAGAAAGGGCAGGCAACTTGCATGCAAAGTAAGCAAATGAAGACACAGCCTGTGAAGGTTGGAAGTTCCCTGGACTCATACACCAGGGTGGCAGTCATGGGAAGTGTTTACTGCTGGAGGCAAGGCAGGATGCAGCAGGTCAGGAACTGGATAAAAGCTTATTGGGAATGGAAAGGCAGGAAATGCTTCAAAGATCCAGGTATCTAGTCAGAACACTCTAAGCCCATGAGGGGAGAAAACAGACAATTCTTTGACCACCAAGTGTGAGAAAAAAATGTACCTACTGCCTAGGGTCAAGGGGATGAAAGTGAAGATCAGATAAAAGACCAAAGTTGTTCCTTGTGTGTATACCTTTTAAATTGTGCTGCAGTCTTCACTATTTTTTAAGTATTTTAAGTGCTCAGCATAGAACATCCTACACGGAAGGTACTGAGTAAATGCTCATTTTGGACAATAGGGAGAAGAGCAACTAAAAAGAGAAGACCACTGATCATAAAACATTACAGTTTGCAGAAACTTCGGAAATTCATTCATTCATTTACTTATTATTTCATATTTACTTGACACCTACCATGTACCAGCAGCTATACATATACAGTAGCAAACAGGACAGGGGGTCTTACTTTTCAGTTGGGAGTGAGTTAGGTGATAACCAAACAAACAAAGTTGACAATTACCGGCTGTGACGAGTGCTCCACAGCAGTGCTTCTCAGCCTTTCTGGTGGACATGGGTGACCTGAGGAAGCCTCTTAAAATGCAGGTTCTGATTTAGCAAATCTGGAGTGAGGTTGGAAGACTCTGCATTTCTAACAAGTCCCCATGTGATGCTGCTACTCCTAATCCATGGGTCACACTTTGGAGATTGGCAAAATGGCGAGGATACAGATAGAGAGTGATAGTGGAGGAGGGATGCTTTGCATACATGGTGGTCAGGGGAGGTCTCTCTGGAGAGATGCTTCTGAGCTGGAAGGAGCCATTGGGTACTCAGGCCAGGCCAGAGATCAACACTGCAATCTCCTAGATAGTGTGTTGTAGCTGTGACAAGTGGGCTCTGGTGTCCGTCACAGAGGGCCTGGAAATAGTGAGAAGAGAGATCATGATTAATCTCAAGGGAGTGAGGTTGAGAGGAAACGGGCTTGTCTCTGGGAAGCGATGTGCTGGGGCCAGTGGAGTATGTGAGTGGAAGTGCTTGGATGGTAGGTGGGGACATCACTCTCAACGGACAGAGAAGGACAAGGAGCCGGAAGTTGTGTCTCAGACAGACTCCAATGTAAAGGGATTCCAGTGAGCATGAGATTCTCATTAATTAAAAATATTACACACTCACATGCACGTGTATGTGTGTACATACACACTCTGGCTATGATGTGTCCACACCAAAGAACACAATAGTGAGTGAGACCAGACTCAGTCCTTCTCCTTCTCTCATGGGACTAGCAAGTTGGCAGTTAAAGTGAAACTATCACCTTGATGTTGGTATTGGAGGGAAAGGGGTGAGGCTGGGAGCCAACTTCAGGAGGAGAAACAGCATCCAGGGAACACTGGAGGTATGTATGACCTAAGAGATGCCTGAGGTCGCCAGAGCATGCATAGGGGAAACAGTGCCCAGGCAGAAGCCCTCAAAGAACTAGAGGCCCTGGTGGTGGCTGGAGACTTGAGAATGGAGGTAGGTGACCACCAAGCAAGATGAAGCTAGTGAGGATGGCAGGGGCCAGTAATCACAGCCTGGCTAGCATGGGAACCCCTGTAGGAAGCAGCCTGGGCTCTGGGCCTTGATTACTTGAGTGTTGTGGAAATGAGTTTCCTTGGGGGCAGGGGACAGAGTCATCTATAGTTAGTTGTAAGCATGTGCACGCATCCGCCAGCTTTGCTGTTGGTATAGTTTAAAGGCCGACAGGGTAGGAGTGAGCCAGCTCCTCTGTGACTTTTCTACCTCGGCCACCCCCACTGTTTCTGCCTGACCCTGAGGGCTGCCCCCTGTGAGGTGGGCCCAGTTCCCAGTTGCTTCTTTCTTATGTCCATAGAGCCAGATTGTACCACTGTCTTTACACGATTGTCCATAGTGCCACAATGAGGAAGCCTCTGCTACCGATGATGATGATCACTTTACACTGGGTGAGGCTGGCCCACTAATAAAGGCTTCCAGCCTTTACTAAATACATATCAGGTACTGGGTGCAATTCAGTGAGCTTCCCATTCAGAACTACCTGCTTTAGCCTTCCCAGCAACACTGTGAGATAGAAAAGGGGGGGAGAGAAAGGGTGAGTTAAAACAAACACGTGGAGCTTTAGCTAACAACAACAAAAAATCACTCAACAAATACGCTGTATTGACCCCCCTGCTACGTGCCAGGTAAAGTTACAACGCAGGGTCATACAGACAAAAAGCCCTGTTGCCACTGGGCTTGGATTCTAGTTAGGAGAGAGATTATAAAGCAAAGAAACAGGCCACGTGGAGGCTGTATCAGATGGTGAAAAGCGCTAAGGAAGGCAAAGCAGGGAGGGGAGTCAAGGAGGGGGCTAGCAGTTTGTGTAGAAAGAGAAAGGCTCCATGAGACTGAGGCCTTTGAGCCAAGGCTGGAAGGGGATGGAGGGGCACGGAGGCTGGAAATGGGAGTCCCACGGCTGTGTTCAAGGATCTGCAAGGAGCAGAGTGTGGCTGGGTGGAGCATGGTGAGGAGGCAGGGCTGGAACCAGAGGGGTTGGGGACACCTTTGGAGGCCTTAGGTGGGTGGGCGGACTTTGGCTTTTACTCTGAGTGAGGTGAAAGTCACCGAAGATGTTTGAGCAGAGGGGTGATGATGCATGTTTAATGCTCATCTGTGGCTGCCTATCAGGATGAACATATTAAAGGAACAGGATAGAGAATAGACATTATGGGAAACACCTAATTTCTCCCTTCCTCCACTATCACATGTGTTTGAGCTCCATCTGTCAGAATTCTCCGGAGCTTGAGAGAGCAAGTTCATAAATAAAAATATGTTATCAGACCAGGAGCAGTGGGGGCTCTCCGCCCCCCTCCTGGCACGTGCTCCCCCTCAGGCTTCCACTGCTTGCACACCTGGGGCATGTTGATAATGCTCTTGATTATCTTTGTTCTCCCAGCCTTCTCTGAGTTTGTAGAGTTTTCTATTTGCATACTTCCCGGAGCTTTTTACGATTATCTCCCCATCTTTACAGTTTGCCCTGTTACTTAAATAAGCATGAGGTAGATGCAAAAATGCCAGCTGGATGAGCACACCGCATCGGTGCTGTAGGAAGGCAGGTCGGGTGGTGACTGGGTAGCCACGGACCTGCCAGTCTGCCATAGGTACCTGTGTTCCTACACAGCTTCTTGCTGCCCCCTGCACAGTCCTGTGTCTTCCCGTTCATGGATGCACAGGGACTTTAATGGGAACATTAAACCAATGACCACAACTGTCCACATGACCTCTGGTCGGGCACTAATTTGTAAATGTACAGGTGTTTTCTCCCATCGACTTTAAAAATACTCATTGAAATAGACGGGTTTCAGTCTCCTCTCTCACTTCCAAATTTGGCCTGCCAGGGTTGTTTGTTTTGTTTTAAATGCAGCAGATGATGTATTTATCAAATGCCTGGCGTGGTACTGGGTACTTTGTCACTGTGTTCAGTTCCGTTCTCACAACAACTCTAGAGAGAGGAATTATTGTCTCCATGTATCCGAAAAATAGAAACTTAGATGAAGAGAGGTGAAGAGAATTGCCATTGCCAAAATTTACAATGAAGCAATGGAGAAGGTGGGTTCAAACCGTGGTCTAGCCTGCTCCCGAGCCCTTGGTTAGTTCTGTACCTCCTCCTTTTGGGGAGTGGGGGAGGGGAGGCTGTACACAGGGTGCAGAGGCTCTCCCCTGACTTTCTAAATTTGGTGTGCAGTGGGAGTAAGGAAGGCAAAAAAGGGAGGGGCTTGCCCACTTTTCTGCCACCACCATCTCTGTCTGGGCAATGACATGGGTGGCAGCTTTATGAAGTTTCTGCAGATAGGCAGGCACGGTGTTGTGCTGAATGACAGAATCAGAATTGCAAAGATCTCAGTGGACTGGAATGAGGAGTTGAATCTAACACAGTGATATTTAATAACTTTAGTAAATGTAAGATCTGTCCACAGGGTGCAAAATAATAACTCACAAAATATAGGTGTAAGAGAATCCTGGCTTGCTGGATGAATATCTGACAAAATTTACTGAGCACTTACTTTTTGCCATAGTGATAAACAAATCAGGCACAACTGTTGTCTCCCGAGGCTGACATTCCTGTGGCTGGACAGAAGCAAAACTAAGTAAACAAAAGTAGCAAGTCAGCAGCGTCGATGCATGCTGGGCTGGGCTGGGGACAGGTGTGTCAGGTGATGAGATGAGGACAAATAGAAGAGGACCATTTATTTAGTTCTGGGGACTTTCGTAACCATGAAGCTCAGCGCATGTTAGTGGCTTCTAAAACCAAATCTTCAAGGGAGTTGTTCATTCTTTCATTTAATATGTATTTATTGTGCACTAATTGGCAGGTACTGTTCTAGGCAGTGGTGCTGGATTGCTCTCCTGAGTTAACACCCTAATGCAGGATAGAGACAATAAAAAACTGCTCAAGTAAATTTTTGTGTGATATTTGGGAGATCAGTACAATGAAAAGCATTACATAGAAGGAGATAAAGGTTATGAGACCTCCACTAGGAAGCAAGGACAAGGGAGAGAGTGTTTGAGCAGAGACCTGAAGGAGGAGATAAAACAACCATGAGGATATATGGAAAATGATATCTCGGCAGCGCGTGCAAAGGGCCTGAGGCATAAAATGAGTTAGGGTTGTTCTAAGTCTAAAACAAAGCCTTTGTCACTGAAGTGAAGTGAGCATGGCAAAGAAAGTTGGAGACTGGGTCTGGGGAGCAGACAAGGTGAAGCCAGTGGGTGAGAGAAAGTCTGGATTTTTTTATTTTCATAATCGGAAAGGGATTGGAGGATTATTGAGCAGGGCAGTGCGATGGTCTAATTGCAGCTTTAAAAGTCTTATTCTGCTGTTATGTGGAACATATGTCCTAGGGGCAAGGGGCATATGTTCTAAGATCAGTTATTAGGAGGTAGTGGAGAGATATTTGGACTAGATGGTGGATTGACAGCAGAAATCTTAAAGTCCCATGCCATGCCTCACATGCCCACGCAAGCCCTCACTAGGGACACAAGCTGCTGGATCAGGCTCCTTGAGGCTCCTGGGGCCTAAGGAGCTTGTGGAAGTTCCAACTTGCAAGGAAAGAAGAAGCCTCATTCATTTTCTCAGAAAGGATTTCATACAGCTTAAAGTTTTCAACTGTGGAATGTATGAGGGGGTACCCCCTCTAAAATGGAATTATCTTTTGGAGGGTGGGCCCCTTGTAGTAAAGGCTTCTCCTGCTAGGTGAATGTTCTAGGAACCCATCTGTATCCGTGCACCAGCAGGCGTTGTTGTGAGAGGCTGGGTTGGGTTCCAGTGAATTTTTTTGAAGACTCTTTCAACACATTTGCCCATTTCATGACAGGTGATTTAGGAGCACATCTGCCCACAGACTGTTGAGTGTTGAGCAGTTTTTGACCAGAAATGGCGTGACCCCTAAGCTCCACCCTCCCTATTCACCCAATCTTGCCCCAAGCGACTTTTTGTTTGTTTTTTTCCCTGAGTGAAAAAGTCCTGAACAGGAAATGTTTTGCCGATGAGGAAAAGGGGAAGCAAAAAACAGCAGAAGCACGAAAAGGCATCAAAATCAAGAAGTTCAAAAGCTGTTTTGAGCAGTGGGAAAAAATGTCTCGATAGATGTATTGCATCAAATGGAGAACACTTTGAAGGTGACTATAGTTTAAACATGTAAGGATACACATTTTTTTATAAGTGAATTCTGTTTTTTGGGTCTCCCCTCATATATTAGAGTAACCTGGGGCAGGGGTCCCCAACTTCCGGGCCTCAGACTGGTACTGGTCCATGGCCTGTAGGAACCAGGCCACCCAGCAGGAGGTGAGCTTGAATGCAATGTGCTTGAGTCATCCCCAAACCATCTCTTCCACAAAACCGGTCCCCGTTGCCAAGAAAGGGTGGGGACCACTGAAGGGGAGAGACTCTGATGCCCTATGATCTCCTGACCAATTAAGTAAAAATCTCTTGTTTGGGGCTCAGAACCTGGCATTGAGACAGGTTTAAAAGCTCCCCAGGTGTCATGCTGCCCTGCTGGAAGCTCAGCATCTTTGTCACATCCTCGCCCTATACTGAGACCCTATCTTCCTCTGCTGCAAAACAGAGCTGTGCCCTGGAGGCTGCTTCTCTCTCAGGGTGAAGGGCAAGAACTTCCTCGTCTCTGCACCAGCCTCCCTGCTGGTCAGGCCGGTGTTCTCCTCATCCCTTGACTTTTGCCTGTGCACTCGTCTCTTATGAGGGAACATAGCTGACTGCCCAGTTCCAGGAGGGACCTGACTCTAGACCAGGAGTGTCCCTCCTTCATTCAGGAGAATAACAGCTCACCTGCACATCAGTTCACAAGGAGCGATGCCTGGGGACTGCCTGGGTTGCTTGGCTTCCATGTTCGATTTTCATTTAGTTTACCTGAAATCCCCAAGTATCTCTCTTTGAAGCCATTCATTTGGAGTTAAACTCAGACCATTCGGTATTACTGATTATGTTCTTATAGGTCCCTAACTAGAGCACAAACACCTTGAGGGAAGGATCTGTGTCTTATCCATCTTTGTATCCCCAGAGAGCTTAGCACTGTGACTTATTTATGGTGGGTGTTCAGTAAGTATATACTGATTGACTGGCTGTTATGGCAGCCTCAGGAGCTGAAGCGCTTCTCTGAGGGTCTACGCAGGGACAGAGTATTTGTCTCTCTGCCTATTCAGTTGTAACAATAGATCAAGGCAAGACTTCAATTATCCTTCACTTTCATGCCCAGACTCTCTTCTCTGTTCATTCTATTGAAAATGCCTGGTGACAGAGAGCAAGATGCTGAGAGACGAAATGCTTCAGAGCCTTAGGAAAGCTGTGGAGCAGGATGGACATATTTCACTGAAGTTATTTTCCACCAAGGCTAATATTGTGCTTTGATACTTCAGGCTCTAGTGAGCTCATCAACAATGTTTGCCTTTAATTTTATCACTTGTACCCAGTCATATGTTACTTGCTATGTTTCTGTCGAGCTCCATTTCATCAAAGGGATCTTAGGGCTTTCATTGTCTTTGAAAAGGTGTTTTAAGATGGACATGTGTGGATATCCATCATGTTTAATTATCTCCATTTTCACGTTCCCTCAATCATCTGTTAAAGGATAAATTGTTCATATACTCATTTAAAAATGGATTTTTTTTGTGATTGAATGGAGGAAGGAAATTGTACATTGGATGGGGTGTGGGGAACCTTATGCCTGAGATCCGCCTGGGAGGACCCTTGGCCCTTCTCTGAAAGAGCACATGTTCAAGGCCCAGAAAGCCTTTGAGGGCTATAATGTGCAGGAGAGGAGAACCTCTGTTCCCTCAGAAAGGAATACTCTGTACAGCTCTGTGAGATCTCTTGCCTCTGGAGTGTGTATGAGAGTCACCTGGGGGAGAGACTCTGGCTCTCCACCCATGCCTGACCAATTAAACAAAAATCTCTCAGTTTGGGCTTGGAACTGGCATTGAGATATATGTTTTTTGAGACGCAAAAGCCAAGTTTATTTATTTCTTGCATTTGCAGTTTAGTGTATGTGCTGCTGAAGAGAGCATGGCACTGATACAGCTTTTAAAGCTCCCCAGGTGAGTCTGGTGTGAAGCCAGAGAGGGAGACAACTGACCTAGGCCAGGGGTTCTCAACCAGAAGCAGTTTTGCCCCCAGCAGACATTTGGCAATGTCTCGCACTTTTTGGTGGGCATTTTGATTGTTGGGGGCTGCTACTGGCATCTCGTGGGTTGAGGCCAGGAATGCGCTAAACATCCTATAATGCACAGGACAGCCTCCACCACGCAGAATGATCCAGTGCAAAATATCAACGGTGCCAAGGTTGAAAACCCCTCCCTAGAGTGTTAGAAAAGCAAACACACACACACACAGTTATTTGAGTGTAGATATTTTTGCAATTATATTAACTCACATTTGTATAGTGCATTATGATTCCCGAAGCAGTTTTATGTGCTTCACTGGATTTGATCTTCACCATGACCCTGTAAGGGAAATAATACCAGCGTCTTGATTTGACACATCAGGAAACTGAGGCTGAGGGCAGTGAATGACTTCCCCAAGACCACAGGGTCTTTAGTTCCTCAGTTAACTCTATTTTTCACTAGCGGAAATGTCAAAGATGTTTATCTTCCTAGCTCTGTGACCTACTCAAGGTAACCATGGTAATTAATCAGTCTTCATCCCCATGGAACCCAAGTGCAGCCTCAGAATCCTTCTCAACTCAGCATACCAGGAAGCCCCAATTGTTTGGGGTTGGCATGTGGAACGAAGATTGTCACATTGCCTCTCCAACCTAAACACCAAACCTCTCCCTGAATTAAGATGATCTTGTTGAAAGAGATATGAAGGAGAGGACTTATCAGAGTAGGAGGATCCTTGAACATCTGCAGGTGTTCAGACAATCTGTTTAGGAAATTGCTGTGTTAGCAGCATGTGTTCCTGCCTGAGCCTATGAGGAAGCGACTGTCTCCCTAACCCTTATATTTCTTTATAACTCTATTAGTTTGTTTGGTTCTCACCATATGCTGCTAATTGATATACAAAGGAAGTGTACACAGTTGTATTCTTCATTTGGTACAAACTAAATATTTCACCTTCTTCTTGAGCTCGCTAGGATCTTCCTCTCAAGCCCGCAACATGAGATAATTACAAGAACATGTTCAGCTATGATTCATGAAGCAGGCAGGACAGGAATCGGTGTGCACTCAGTTTGCAGAGTGGAGAAGCTAGAGCTGGCAGCCCTTGCTTAAGCCCCAGGCACAATAAATTGTGACATGCACAATTAAATGCCTAATGCCCGGAAGAGAGATGCCGTGGGAGGGACACAAGCAGAGCAAGAACAGCAAGCACAATTAGAGACTAACTCCATCTCTCAGGGAGCCAGGTGATGGAGAAGATGCAGGCAGCTCAGTGGACCATGTGGCCCCAATCATTGGGAAGAAGAAGTACAAAACCAAGCAACTGCTCTTTGAGGCATGTGCTACCAGTTTCAAAACGTTGTATGATTTTCTTCAGAATGAACAGGGTTCCAGGTCTCTGTCCTGGCTGTATCACCCACAGGTATCCATGGCAGCAGTCTCCAGCATCAGACCTCATCTTATAATTCAGGTGAAGAGATGGATTTTACCTGATTGGCCTCATTATTTTTGTCTTCGGCACTCACCATGAGGATGCTGGACACATGGGTCCAAAGACATTTTAAAGTGAGGCTGCACAGACATTCTGCTGTGGCTATGTGCTTCTGTCATAGCAGAGACGAGGAGAGACCAGGGCATCCTCTCCTGTTAGGTGTGCTGTAGCCACACTGCAGAGGCCGTATTCGAGTGGGTCTCAGTAATGGGACAACCCAAAGCTTCCTCACCTTTCACCAGGAACATGGCAGCAGGCTTTCCACGAATGGCACCTGCTCTTGCCCTGGAGTTCTGGTGTTCACCGTGGCTGCCACTTGGAACCGCCTGGGGAGCTGAACTCTATGGAAGTTTCTGTCTTCCTTTGCTAGGCCAGCATCTCCCAAGGACAGGGACTTTTGTCTGTTTACAGCTTCAGCTGCAGATTCTCTATTAGTGCCTGACACTCCATGAATGAAATATCACCTACATGTCAGACCTTGCTATGCCTTTTGACGATATCCCCGACCATCACAGTGACATTGTTCCTCTACAGTGTCGCTGGTCGTGTTTTCACGGATGAGGAAACTGCAGGTGAGAGTTAATTGACCTGCAGAATATTACACAGTTGGTAAGTAGCAGAGCTGACACTTGAACCAAGTCAAGTTCACAGGAAAGACCAATCTCTGTTGTCGAGTGCTGCTGCTCCTAAGAGGAGCGGATGAGGGAATATGATTCTGTTATGTAGGCCAGTCATTTCCACAAAGTAAGTGATTCAGAAAATGAAAAAGTCACCTTGGTTTTGTATTCTTGCGAACAGCATTTCTGTAGCTGTGTTCTTGCAATAGGAAACCTCTGGGTTGTAAAATGGTGTTCCACCAAACACCTAAAAAAATGGATTTTAATCAATAAAGAATTTGGGGATTACTGTCTTTTAACACTCTCTCTTAGTGGAATCATAATTTTATATTAGCATAACGAAGGCCATAAGTGATCCTGCATTGAAGAAATCTGTTTAATGCGGAACTTGCAAAATCTGTGTGTATTCAGAACCTCTCCTTTTTCCCAAGAGACAAACAACTAGTAGTTCCCAAGACACACATGCCCCTTTTATGACAATATCATTATCTGGAGATGGCCTGCCATGTATTAGTATATCAGCCTAGTAAAACTAGTTCAGCAAAATGCAAACACACTCATGTTAGCAAGCAGATGCTCCAATGACAAACCTGACCTTGATTGATAAGTTGGAATTGATTCAACACTCTTAAAGACAGGGCTAAATAAAACTTTGGAGATTGAACTAATATAGAATTTTCACTGAAGACATAAATAGTGTTGAGAATCCTAATTCACTTCAAGTTAAGTAAAACCCACAATGATTTACTGAGCCCTGTTAGATGCCTGCCTCTCCTGGGCATTGGGAGGCAAGATTAAATGGGCTAGGCATGGTATTGATCGTCACAGGGTTGGTGGGTTTGGGTCTTTTCCCTTAGGGGGTGTGAGGGATAGTGAGGAAACAACTGCTTTCCTGTGTCTATTCGCATTCAGTTTACATCTCTGCCTTCTCTTCAGCAACCCTGAATTCATGTATCCATTCATTTATTCATCCAAAATAATCTTCATCGAGTGCCTACTATGTGCTAGGCACTATGGACGCAGCAGGGAATGGTACAGATAAAAATTGTCCCCCAGAGAAGCTGTTTTCTAGTGGGTTTATATTCTGATTCTTCTAGATTTCCTTAAAGGGTTGCCATCTACCTGAAATCACACTTGGCACCTCCTTAAATAGAAACCTGGGACTCTTTCATTTGTTCAGGTCCTAGGCCTCATCCACTGATTCAGACCTTCCCTGTGTGACATCCCGTATGGGCCCCACTGATCCCTACTCCATTACTTGTTCTCCACCTTCTGGCCATTTAGGCTTACCTCTACCTGCCCACTCACTCCTGGCTGATTCATTTACCCAGACCTGAAGCCTTTATGGAGATGCCCCAGGCACTGAGCTCTAGGCATTGTGCCACACTGCAAATGTGAGCAGGACAGGGTCTTGGTTCCTGTGTCAGTCATGGTTCTTCAGAGAAACAGAACCAATAGGATGTCCATGTACATACACAGTGAGCTTTATTGTGAGGAATTGGCTCACACAGCAATGGAGACTGAGAAGTCCCATTATGTGCTGTCTGCAAATCAGAGGCTCAGGAAAGCTGGTGGCGTAGTACCAGTCCAAACTTTACAGCCTGAGAACTAGGAGAGCTGATGTCCAAGGGCAGGAGAAGATGGATGTCCTGGCTCAAGAAGAGAGAGTTAATTTTCCCTTCCTCTGACTTCTTGTTTATTCAGGTCCTCAGTAGATTGGGTGCTACCCTCTTGCATTGGTGAGGGCAGGTTTTTTTTACTTGGTCTACAGATTCAAATGCTAATCTCTTCTGGGAACACCACTATAGACATATCCAGAAATAATGTTTTACCAGCATCCCTTAGTCCAGTCAAGTCAACACACAAATTTAACCATCAAGTTCTCAAGGAGCACAGAGTGTGGAGAGGGTGAGAGATATTGGATGATATGATGAACTTGGTGATGGAGGTGAGCACAGAGAGCAAGCACAGAAGCTGCCTGGGCTTCCCAGAGGAACTTCCCATGCTAGGCTGGGTAGCATGTGGTGTGAACGGACAAGTGGTTGGCTTGAGAGGGAAGAGGAAGACCTGCAAGTTGAAGGAGCAGAAAAGAAAAATGATGAAAGAGAAGATAGGAATGGAAAAGAAGGCAGGAGTGAGATATGGCTTCACTGTTCCTTTTTCAGTCTTTCCATGATATGTGCTGTCTGCTAGTTTTTGCCTGGCACTTAGCTCAACTCCAGAAAGAAGCTGGTGACTAATACATACCAGGTTCCTTCCAGTCAAATGAAGGAGACTGGCAATAGCAAGGAATAAACCTAACTGATGAAACATATGAACGTTAATCAGTGGGAGAGAGCAGAGCTGGAACTAGGGTCCTCCTACCTTAGGGCAAAGGTGACCTTAGAGCTGAGATCCAAAGATTGAGAAAGAGTCAATCTGGAGAGAAGGGGGAAGAGCGATCTAGGCAGAGGGAATAGCAGGGGCAAAGTTTGAGCAGGGTGGGACCCAGGAGGCTGTTTAAGGAACTGGGAGAGGTGTGCCTGTGCTGAGAGTGTGGTGGGCAAAGAGGAGAGGGCAGCAGAGCGAGGTCATGCTGTGCATTCTAGTCCCCATGAGGAGTTTAGACATGCTCATAAAAGAGGTGGAGTGATACTGGAGGAGTCCAATCCTATCTGCATTTTCAAAGTAATGATGATGGTGATGATAATGATGATGATGATGACAATGTAGATGGTATTAAAGGAATTACTGTTAATTGTTTTGGGTGTGATAATGGCAAGGTGGTTAAACAAAAAGTCCTTATCAAAGGTTCAGAAGAACTATTTGCAATTGAAATGACAGACATTTGCTTTAATAGAGTCCAGAGAAGTAGGGAAAGAGAAAAAACAGATTGGCAAAATAATAATTGTCGAAGCTGGGTGAGGGTCCATGAGTTCATACAACTATTCTCTTTATGTTTTGGGTGTTTGAAAATTGTTTTAAGACTTGCGAAAAAATAATTGCATGTAGTAAGTGCTCAACAAATGGGAAATTGGTAGCAATTAAAGTTTCTTTTTTATTGAGCGCCCACTGCATGGCAGTTTTAAGTCAATTACTCTATTATATACATAAGCCCAGGTGTCTCCATGATTTTTAAGTTGTGTGCCTCACCAATAAAATTATTTTAAACATTATTACCAAATAATTTCTTTTGATTATTTACTTACATACGGTCAAATGGTGCTTTATTGAGTACCTTATAAAACATACACAAAACAAGAATTATAAAAGGACGAACCTAACTTGGAATAAATAATATTTAATGTCTTTCTAATTGTGGTGGCCTTGTGCTCTCATTAGCTACTGTCTCCAGGCACAAATAACACATAGAGAAAAGGTTGTCATTCATGGTAGTGGTTGTATCCACATTTGCAACCATTTTATGATCACTTCCTTTGCATGGTTTGGGGCAGCATTTTGTCAGCTCAGATTATATTATTATTTTCTTTACCTTGAGGGGTGACCCATGAAGAATCCTCAAAGAAGTGGAAGAAAGGTGAGCTCTGTCATTTTCTGATTGTTCACTCATACTTACGTTTTTAGAATTTTTAAAAATAGATTCCTAGCAGGGATTTTTTTATCTCACATGTTTATTTCGTGAGCGTGTCAGCTTAAAAATTGGTTGTTATGATACCTAAACCATTTACTTGGGCACACATATACTGAGACACGAGGTAATTTGCCAATGGGAAGTGAATGCAATATGGGGGTGTTACCAGTTCCCCTGCACTGTAGAAAAAAGAAATGAGCTGATATGTTGATCTAAAATGGTGTCAAGCATCTATACGTACATTAAATTTGAGTGAAGCTTAATTTCCTTTTATTATTTTGAGTGAATTAAACAGGCAAGAAATTAAAATTCTGATACTTTCTTCCTGCACTCAACCTTGGAGTGTGCACACCGCCCTTTGGAGACCTCTGCATGTGTTGTTGAGTCCTCACCACAATCCTATAAGGCATTATTATCCTCCATTTTGCATGTGAGAAACCTGAGCCCAGGCAGGTTAAATGATTTGTTTGAGAGACATACCTATTTGTAGGCAAAACGGGATTGAAACTCAGGCATGCTAGACTCTACATTTCGTA
Source organism: Macrotus californicus (assembly GCA_007922815.1). NCBI lineage: Eukaryota > Metazoa > Chordata > Mammalia > Chiroptera > Phyllostomidae > Macrotus > Macrotus californicus. Next base: position 22,024 of record VMDR010008491.1, on the reverse strand, counting down.
CTCCTGAGTAGTGCCAGCTGCTAGTCCTTAGCATTGGCCGTGGATCAGGCAGTGAGGTGGGCACCATAACCCTGGTATTAGAGAGGACAGAGGGTCAACAAAGCAAAGTACCCTTCCTATGCTTAGGCTGGTATTCCAACTCTGAAGTCCATCCGTCTGCATGTGAACCCTGGTTTGCCACCCTGCACCTTGGGTTAAAGTCTCTCTCCAAGTCTCAAGCTCCTCATTCTTAAAACCGGCCAGTAGGAACAACCAACTCATGGAGCTTTGGAAATATCTGAGTTAGACAGTGGATGAAAGGTGAATATCACCTATAATTATGCTTGTTCTATGCACTAGAGATGATTGAGTAGAACAGACAATGAAAAAGCCAGAATTACCCTCACCTATCAATATACAGGGTCCAGCAGAAATAAGGCCTGCTGGAGTGTGGTTGGTAGGGTGATAATATGGGTGTCATAATTTATAGTTTTGATTTGAACACTTCACCTAAAATATCATATGGTGTGCTCGAGTGTGATATTGTTATGTTACACAATGACATGCTTATGATTGTGTAATAAAAGGTTTTGTAATAAAAAAGGGATGCTATTTGTGCCAGACCCTGTGTATTGGTAGGAGTGAATGAGTTGCCCCACTGGTTCTTACAGATCCTCAAACACATGGCTGGACTCTGGTCTTGTGTTTTGCCCACAGTGATGCTGCCCAAGTCCTTCTGCTGTCCCGGGCAGGGGCATGGCAATTTCCCTTGCATTGTCTGAATCTTGTCCAACTGTATCTGCAGAGGCTGTAGTCCAACCTTTCTCCTTCTGTCACCCGGAATAAAAATTGGGCTCATTCATTTTTACTACTGAGTCAGAAAACCTGGAGAGAAAAAGGCCAGCATGGACATTGCTTTCAAATTTATGTGACAGGGACACAAATAAGTCTTACATTCTGAGAGCAGAGACAGGCCTGGAATTTCTGCAAAGGTTTTCTAACTCAAAACATATTTTAACACCATATTTAAGCTCTGCAGCAGAACAGCTACCTCTAGACACTGGAACATAGCTGTAAAAAAATTGACCTACTCTTAAGTATGCTGCAGATTAAAAAAGGAGAAAATTTTCAGGTGGCTCATGTGAAGGAATAGTCAGCTGTTCATAGTACCCAGAGTAATAGCCATGCCCAAAGTAGAATATGAGAAAGCTATGATTTACTGAACAGTCACAAGATGCCTTACACTGTGCCAACTGTCTCTATTATCTTACTGAAACCTTTAAATAGTCTGAAGTTGTTACTGACACCACTCAGAATCCCAAAAGAAAACAGATCATCAAGTTCGGATAATTTGAAGAGGGTTTGTTTGAAAGGGCACTGACTGTTTACAGAGGTGTAGTATGGTACAGAGGAACCTCAAGAGGAAGTGTGGTACCCTGGGGCCAGTATCAGCAGAGCTGATACCTCCTTCAGGCCAAAGAGATGAGCACTGCCAGCAGTTGCCCGATCCCAGGAGAAAAACCTGCCTTGAGTAGAGCAGGGGCCTGGGGGGAGGGACGCAGCCAGCCTAAGGCAACCCCTTAGAGTGGGAACAAAGGGAGTGAACAGCCTAACCTCCTGCTCCTCCCTCTCCTGATTCCTGCTAGGGCCCCACATTGGCTGACACCAACCACAAGTCAGAGGGTTAGAAAGCCTGTTGGTACGGTCCAGGGTTTCTCAACCTCTGCACTATTGAGGCTTGGGGTTGTATAACTTTTTGTTGCGAAGAACACGCCTGTGTACTATAGGATGTTTAATAGCATCCATGGCTTCTACTCACTAGATGCCAACAGCGGCTTTCTCAGCCGTGACACCCATGAAGTCTCCAGATTTCCAAATGTCTCTTGTGGGGGCAAAGTTATCTCTTTTGAGAACTACCAGTTGGTCTACCAAGCAGAAAGCAGAGTGCATTTGCATAGAGAGTTTATCTGGAGAAAATATCCAAGAGCAAATTTACATTAGCCTTATTTCACTGTCCAGGAAACTGAGGCTCAAGCAAATTAATGAACTTCCTGAAACACACAGATTGTGAGTGCAGAAGTCAGTCTGCAAACTCACATCTGTTTGATCTCGATGACAGAATTTCATATTCACAAGTGGGAAATGTCCCAGATGAAGAGAGTGGAGATTTGGAAATGGAGTTCTTGGAAATTCTGGGAGAGTCGGAATGCCAGCATTTCGGGGCACTTACATTCTGGACCCAGAGTGCATGATAGCCTGTGTTGAAGACCTCTCAGCCAAAGGAGGTCATCAGACACATGAGGACTTTGGGCACCTGGGAAGCAGCTTTTAAAAACTTCTATTGCTCATACAGAAGGAGCATTTCCTCTCAGATTTTGTCACTACGGGGTGGACTGTAAAAGGCTGCCCAGTCACATCACCTTTTTATTTTTTTAAACCAAGGTAACCATTTTTAAGTATACAGTTCAATAGTGTTAAGTATATTCTAAAATGTGAGAACAATCCAAATGTCCATCATGAATGAATGGATGAACAAAATGCAGTATATGCTTGCAGTAAAATATTATTCAGCCTTAAAAAGAAAGGACATCCTGTCACAAGGACATCATGCTAAGTGAAATAAGGCAGTCACAAAACCATGAAATACTGTAAGATTCCACTCAGATCAGGCTGGGTTGACATGACGAACACTACCACCAGGGCTAGCCTGTTGAAACTTTCCACCTGTGATCCTCCCTTCTCTTGCCCCTTTCAGCTGCTACTTAAATACCACAGATCAAGAGGAGGATGCTCAAGCCCCAGGGGTTGGCAGAGCCACTAAATGGAAACAGCCTCAGGTTCCTGAGTCACTTGTGCAAGGCTGCCTCCCAAATGTCCAATGACATTTTAACTGAATGAGAGAAAAAACCTTATAGTGGATTAGTTCATCTTCATTTTTGAATTTGTTATTCTCCCTAATACACCTTTTCCTCCTGGAGCTTTGGTTAATGGAAGGCATGTCTGAGCCACACAAAAATGTAAAATTGCAACTGTGATATGTAGTATAGGGAGAGCTACACGATACTAGAAAAGTGTAGTGGGATGGGATTCACCTTGGTTGGGGAGGTCAGAGGAAGCAACCCCAGAGTCCAGGGATCCCACAATAGTAGGATTCCCCTCTCATCTCACCCCAGCATCTTATTATGGTCTAGGCTACGGCATGCTCTGTCCTACTCTGCCTTCCCTCGTGGTGTTCTCCTTGCCTTCCATATCCCTCCACTTCCATCCTTTTTTCTGCTGTCAAGGTGAGATAAGATCTCAGTATTCAAGAAACCCAAGCCTGGCTGAAAAGTGGTATATCACAAATGCATTTTTTATATTGAGCGATGTAACCGTGAACCTGTGACTTAAAAATAGCATAGTTCTGTTCTTGCGCGTCAACGGCAGCAACTGACACACCTTTGCCCAGCACAAACCTCAGTGCCTGGATGCCAGTCACTGATTGTACTAAAAACACAAGCTTGCTGATTCCATGGCTTTGGGATGAAAGGGGGATGGGGACTTGGAAGGCCCTCTTGTTGCCCCAAAGCAAGATTGCTTCAAAGTCACCAGGATTCACTGAATGGACAAAGAAACCAGCTTAAGGAACTCCTATTAGACAAGTTGTAGCAATTTGAACTTCAGTGATAGAAAAAATAGTAGAAGTAGTTATGGTTAATTAGGAAAATTTATGTCTGTGAAAGGCTATGAGTTAATACTACTACTCAATAATGTTAATATAAACTATATAGGGTAGTTTTTTTATAAAAGGTAAATAGGATATGTTCAATGCTTGAGTTGATTTTAATAAATAGGGGAGAGTTGGTGTCTCATAATCTTTATAGTAATAATAATAATAGCAAATGCTTACCTAGGGCTCTTACTGCATGCCAGGCACCATGCAAAGTGCCGTACATCTAATAACTCATGTTATATTCACAACACCAAGTAGGTTCTATTAGTCTCACTTTACAAATGAGGCAGTGGAGACCCAGAGAGGTTAAATAGCCTTCCAAGGTCACATAGTTGGTATGTGGGGGGCCCTGAATTTAAATCCAGGCCATTTGACTCCAGGGTCTGTGTGCCCACACACACAAATATTTTGATATTCTTCAATCAAGTATTTGTATATTAAGTGGAAATATGTACGTGTTTCTTTCAAAGTAATTAAGAAAGAATAAAAGCGACAAGTGTTCATAACTCAAGTAATTCCAAAAATATCAAAGCAGATTTTGTTCAAAGTTTAGCCAGGACAGGTCAGCACTGATGGTCATGTGTAATGGCCAACTAGAAAGGGGGCTCAACCCAGTGTTCTAACATGATTAATTAGCCAGAAGTCCTCCAGAGGCATGCTCAGTAACAGACCCAGTTGCTTGTCTCCTAGGAGATAAAACCTCAAGAAATCTAGAGATTATAATAAAATAGAAACAGAAGTTTGTACATTTTTAATAATTCTGACAGACAAGATCAGTAAATGAAATGACAGCATATGAAGCAAAGAGGTGTAATGTTGGCCAAAGAAGATGTTCAAAGTATACAGGTTGCAGGAAGTTCCCTAAGTTGCTAAAACTAAAACCTGCGCAAAAGGGTGGATCTAGAAAGCTGTATCTTTAGGATGTTTTGAATGGGCTTTACTCAGCCTTATGATTAGGCTCACATTATCTTAGGATCTTTAACTTCAGCTGGTCTGAGAGGTTTTCCTTTTACCTTGAGGATGGTATAACAACTGCAATCAGGAAAGCTGTCGGATTATTATAGCGAAAACCCCAGAAGAAACAAAAGCTGCCTAGCAATAACCCTAAAAAGTTAGAAGTACAAAGACAAATATAATGAAGCAATTAATGGAATGCTTGGTGGTGGTGTTTTAGAATACGTTTTAGTACGTTTGTAAGTATTATATGTCTGTGTGTTTTGTTTGCTCTTGAGATTGTCTGAAATTTTCAAGACTCATACATAGTATATATTGCAGCTGCTGCTAGTATTTCACCCATGTGCCCTGAAAGCCCCCTTTCCATGAACTCCAGCCCAACACCAGATGGCCTGCACTGCACCTTTGCCAGTGGGCTGTCTACAGGCTCCAGAACCCACCTACACATGCGCACAGTGTAGACATCAGGGAAGACTTGAAGTGCCTTGGATTAACTACTTCCATCACCATCCTGAAACAGCCCCTATCCAATGATTGACAGGTATGGGAGTATAGACACCTCATTTCCCTTGCCTCTTGGCTTTACATCACTTCCTAGAGCTTTTTTGCAAGATTAACTTTCAGGCACTAACTGCGGTAGCTGGTTAATAGCATACCTGTCTGGGCTGACTCTCTTTACCTGGACTGATTCTCAATTCCCACACCCACCTATGTCCCTATGGCTCCCAAATATTTTATGCATATTCAAACATTGATCAGGGAGTGTTTCCGGAGAAAACTAGGAGACTACACTTGTAATTACAATTTAATTTCTTTAAAGAAGGTTAGTCAAATTTATAGGCAACATGTACATTATCAAATGAGTTGTTTTGAAAATTTTGCTTTATGATCTAATAGATGTTAGCAAATGGAGCATTGAGCAAATCACACGTATTTGTGGCTGTTTGTAACCAGGCACAAAAGTACCTCAGACATTAAAGGATATATCAACATCTGATGGTAAAACTCCTAATCCACTTTCTAGAAACAGCCCAAATGCTTCAGTTCCATGGAATCCTCTGGGGTGAATTAGCTATTTCATTCTCCCTACTTACAGAGTGTTTGATTCATATTTCTGAAATAGCATATACTGTGCTGTATTGTAATTGATCTGTTTACATAATATGTCTCCAAGATTATTCAGAGTTCCTCAAAGGCAGAAACGAAATCTCATTTGCCTTTGTCATCCCGATTCTCTGATCTGGGCCCACTCCATTGTTGGCTGCATTATTTAGTTGTTGAGAAAACAAAGGAATACATACATGAATGAATGCATGAGTAAGTAAATAAAAGGGTATATTTCTTGTTCAATAGATTATATTGTGTATCATTAGGAAAGAGATTATTTTATTTATCATCAAAACCTCTTCAGCACTATGCACAGGTCTCAGTAAACAATGGGAGCTTGTTGCTGAAAACTAAGCAAGTGAAGAATGAATGAATGAATGAATGAATGAATGAATGATTAAGTAAAGAATATGGCCAACCCAGGTTATTTTTGAGTGATGACTGCCAAACACAGTTTTCTCTTTGCTGTGTTGGTAGAATGTAGCTGGTGTCATTGTTAATCAAAGAGCAATACACTTTTAGGCATTAACTTACATTATATAAATTTGGGCTTATCGTTTTAGCTTCTCAGCCTAATTTTAAATCTTGAGTTTGTCATCCATCATGTTAGATATTTCTCCTAGGTTTGTATCACTCATAAATGTGGTCAACCTATTCTTGTATCATTGCAATAGAGACTGTTTGCCAGTTCAGTCCATGGCAAACGTAGGGGTATAGTCATCCAACGATCTAAGCCAAGGGTTGGCTAAATCCAGCCTGCAGCTTGTTTTTGTAAATAAAGTTTTACTGAAACACAGCCAAGCTTACTTGTTTATGTATTGTCTATGGCTACTTTCACATTACTATGGTGAAAATGAATAGTCATGACTGTTATGACTATATGGCCTGCAAAGTTTAAAATATTTGCCATTGGGCTTTTTATAGAAGTTTGCTGATTTTTGACCTCAGTGATAAATCCAACTGGTGAACCCATATTTCACCATATTATGCATGAGGTCTTTTATATTCCCTGTTGGAATCAAGATACATTGTGCTTTGCCTACAGCTTTTCTCTGTTGTCATTGTAACATTATCCAGGCAAGAAATGAAATTTCTAATGATCACCACAATAGGAAATAAAATGTTGACTGAACATACACCTGACCACTGTTTCTGGAATTCTATCCCTGTGGTAGTGAGTCTGGGGCTAACCATCCTTTGCTGGAAAAGTCTCAACCAAAATGGGGAGTGAATCCCTTTGCCTGTCCTCTAGCCTTCTGTTTATAGTGTCCCACAAATGAAGCCTCTGATTCTAGGTGAAGCTAACAGCTGGCTTTATCTCTATGGATCACATTTTTCTCATCTGCGAGTTTTCCTTCAGAGTTAATATGAGGGTTAAATGAGAAAATCAATGGGTATGAAGAGCACTATGATCGCCTACATAAATAGGTGCCTTTTGCCAGGCACCATGCTGGGTGTTTTTTGCCTGTATCATCTCATTTAACCCTCACAAAACCCAGTGAATATTGTCTCCATTTTACAGGCGAGTCAGACAGACTAAGGAGTTTAATTCATTCAACAAGCATTTATTAAGCACTACAGTTTGTAGATACTGTTCTAGGCACTTTGGATACATCTTTGGGCAAAATCAGCAAACACCCTTGCTCTAGTGGATGTGGTACATTGACAATACATTACACATAATAACAACAAACTGGTTTAGCATAATAAAAATGGTGAGTCCTCTGGTGAAAAAGGGTAGAGCAGGGAAAGGGAGATTGAAAGTACTGGATTGTGGGGGAGAGAACGAGTGTTGATTTAAATCGGGTGGCTGGGGTAGCCTCATTGAGAAGGTTATGGTGTAAACCAAGACTTGGACAACAGCATGGTTCCGTAGACATCTTGGGTCTGCCTCAGGTCACAGATTAGTTTACTAACAACCAAGATTCCAGCTCAGCTCCATCAGACTCCAGAGCCCAGACTCACAACCACCAAGATCACGGAACGCTAGCTCTATTCTCAGTGCTCCCAGGAAATGTGCTGTGCACTCTTGGTCTCCATTCTGTGGCTGCTGCCTAGCTTAATTCTGGGATTTTTCCCTCCCCCAAAGCATTCCTCCAGGTCAGTGTGGATGTAACATCTCTGTCTCTGATCACATGCTCTGTCTTTTTTTCTGGGCCTTTTAAGACTCAGTGCCTTCAGAGGGCCACAATGCCACATTGCTGGCTTCACCCCTTTTCTTTCTTACTGGAGCAATTTGGGATTTTATCTTTACAGTCTTATTAGAATCTTCTATGCGTTTTAAGTCATGTAACTATGTAGCATATAAAGCTCCATGCCCATGTTCTCTTTTATCTCCTTTATAGTTGTTGTTTGCTCTGGAAGCCAGAGTCACTGCTGTCACTTACAACCACAAAACTCTCATATGCCAACTTTCAAAAGAATGTATTTCCAAACCCTTGCCCATAACCAAAGGACCGTGGGTTCAATTCTGGTCCAGGCACATACCTGGGTTGCGACCGGGCATGTGCTGGAGGTGAGTGATTGGTGCTTCGCTCTCACATTGATGTGTGTGTCTCTCTCCCCCCTTTCTCTCTATTTAAAAGCAATGAAAAAATGTCCTCAGGTGAGGATTAAAAAAATCCATTTCCAAGAATTCAGAGTTTTTGTCTGCCAGTGCTGCTTTTTCTCTTTCCATATGATTAAGAATCTCAGGAAAACAGACTGTGACCTTTTGCCATCTTGTCATCACTTACTCATCTTTCTTCCTTAACCCAGGGTAGGCCCTCGGTCACAGGTCACTTCATGGTTTCCTCAGCACTGAAAGGATATAGCAGCCCCCTGTGTGGAAACCCTCCTGACCCTCTGTTTGAGCCAGACTCCCAGCACATGTCTGGGTAGTACAAGTCTCCTTTAATTACTACAGCTTGTCTGGATGCCATTTTTTGAGTTCTGCAAAGTAGAGTTTGATGATGGAACCCACCCCACAGGGTTGTTGTGAAGATCAAATGCAAAAAAACACACACAAACATGGATGACGCAGTGCCTGGCCTATGACGAGGACTTCACATATCAGCCCTCACCGTTGGGGGAGGCACTTGATTTGTGGTGGAGAGAGGAAGAGCCCTGGGGGCCAGACAGGCTTGCATTTCAGCCTCGCTCCAGCCCTTGCCAGTTTTGTGGTTCTGCGTGATAACTCATACACTCTCTCTGCATCAGCACCCTGTGCCGTAAAGCTAGAATGATAATATCAGTTTCAATGTCAAGATAAAATATATAAAAATGCAAAAAATCATATGTATAAAAATGCTGAGATAATATTTGAATATTCAATCAGATTAAATGTATACAATGTAGCCCTGGCTCCTGTGGTTCAGCTGATTGAGCACCAGCTTGAGAACCAAAGGGTTGCCAGTTCAATTCCCAGTCAGGTCACATGCCTAGGTTGCAGGCCAGGTTCCCAGTAGGGGATGCGTGAGAGGCAACCACACAGTGACGTTTCTCTCCCTCTCTTTCTTCCTCCCTTCCCCCTCTAAAAATAAATAAATAAAATCTTTAAAAAATGTATACAACATATGCAGTAATATGTATAAACATGCTTGAATAATAATACCAATTTAAGTGTTGAGATAAAATGTACAAAATAAAAATCCCCAAATAATATCAATTTGAGTATTAAGTAATGTGTGTAAAATGAATATTAATCAGATCAATAGACTATTAGATTAATAAGTATAAGGACTGGGTATAGAGTGACTAAGACACTGTCAGGCACCTAGTAAGCATTTGAAAAGCGTTAGGGACCCATGTTACTATTTTTGTTAATATTGGCATCATATTACCAAGGACATCCTTCTCAGTGTTAGGCTGAATTTCTCTCAAGGTCATTTTTTGCCGTAAAACTCTTCTCCTTGGTGGTGTTGAGTGTTTAATAGTAACAATTCTGATTATACCTTATTATCCCTTAGGCATATATTTACCATTTTCAGAAAGCCTTTTCTTCAATAATCTCATGAGCCCTCATGGGAAAGTGGCTCTGAACACAAATTGGCAGTCAAATTGGGATTTTACAGGTTTCATCTGCATCAATATTTTCATACCAGAAGGTTAAGTATGATCTTCTAGGAATCCCAGAGTTCTCAATTTGCTCCAAAGAAATAGGTCACATAGAAGGAGAAAGGGAGTGAGCATTGCACTACGTAGGAAGACAACGACTTCCTACATGGGAAGATAAGAACCAGGCATATAGAGTAAATCATTTGATTTAGAGTTAAGTCAGGGAAATATTATGACAAGTGATGCCATGTGACCACCCTGGAGGCTGTATGTGGCCAGCCAGGTGGGAGGACTAAGCTGTGACAATAGCTCTTTGTCATCCCTGGATTGTGACTGTGCATTGAGTATCTTCCTTTGTCCCTCCAGATCCACTCTGCTTCCTCTTCTTGCTCAGTGTCCACGGTGGCTCTTCTGTAGGGACTCCATCAGTAATGCTACCTGGCCCTCTAGCTTCTGGTTAGTTGGCCAATGGACAGCCCGAAGAGGGAAGAAGGAGGGTGAAGGGCCTCATTTTGGCTGTGTCCCTTGACTAAGGTCACCTGTCCTCAGGGCCACCTTCTCTCCACAGCTCTCTCCTGCTGGGCCAGGGTTTTTGCAATGGAATTAGACCTCAAGTTCTGCTGGGACAGACGTGACCTGTATTTACTTTTCTCACCATTACACCCTAACACCATGACTGGCCCCAAAGAGATACTAAATTAATATATTTCAGTTGAATGAATGCATTGGAGATGCCCCACTAAATTGCATTCTAAGGAAAACCATCATCTAAACCTGCCCTGTGTACCAGCTGTAAAAAGAAGCCACAGTCTCTCTGAGCAGTGGTTCTTAGAAATAAAGGCTCTTGAAATTCCCATCCGCAAGCTGTGACTGCATCATATTAGTGTTTTCTACTAGACTGTGCTCGGGGTCCCAGATGTTTGAGTCTTTTATTTTACAGCATTTGCTTTTCTGTAAGATTCCAATTAATTGAACTGGGAAAAACTGTAAGCCCTCTCTTTGCCAGCCCACACTCTGTAAAGTCTAAGATTCTTGGTCTCTTCTTTGCCTAAGTCCATAAAGCTGAATAACCAGTTTGACTGATTTTCTATTTTCATTTGTTTGGCTGAGTAGCTAGAAATGTTGATATCATACATATATAGGCTAGGGGAACTAGGAACACCCTCTTAGGTGACATAACTTCCTGGAGCGTCAAGGGACAGGATGGGAATCCAGGGATGCCTGCTCTCACGTTCCAGGTTATTTTTCCCAGATTTTTTTCCAATTTTTTTCTGTCATTCTCTCTCCTCAAAGCATCAATCAATTTTTTTCAGCAACAATCACTCAATTCCATATTTCTTTGAACTTATATCTCCCTTCATCCCCTTATGTATCAAATGTCAGAGATACTGTATGAGGTAGTGCTTGCCCTTCCACCTGGAGCATGCTCCAGTTCACCCCAGGTAAAAATCTTTGGAGCTGCATTGTGCCTCACACATCAGGGATGATTGGTGCTCTGCAGAGCTCTGATGATGGGAATTTTCACTGCCCACCAGCCTGCAAATGATTCAACACAGACTCTCATGTTTCCCTGTTTCCTGGAGGTCAAGTCTGATCAGGGATTCATTTTCATGTGAAATACTGAGGGACTACTCTTATGAAAAAGCCTGTGAAGGGAGTAAAGGGCAGTAGGATAGGGAAGGGAAAAATGCTGAGCAAGGACACAGCCTTAGATAAAGTCTAGCCTTGGCCTGATCCATGGAGTCCTTTGGGGCACAAAATGCCCCAGGAGGTTGTCCTTTGAATTGAGACACCAGGACTGATCTTTTGTCTACCCTCATCAGCTAGTTACTGACTGTGGGATGCCCCTGGGGAATGGTGTACCTTTCTGAATGAGGCTTACTTAACATAGATACTTCACTCTCATGTAGTGGAGCATTTACCCCATTCCTTAGGTGTGGGCTACTACAGTGACTTCCTTCCGAAGACTACAGCATGGGGGGAGGGGAGAGAAACTCTACTGTGAAGACAAACATGAGCTCAGCCAGGTGGTCAGGGTGAACAGCAACGATCATGTTGATACTATGCTCCCTGCGTAGGATGAGATGAAAATAACACTTCTGTGATCATCTTCCCCCAAACCCATAACCCCAGTGTAAGCATGAGAAAAACACCAGATAAATCCCATTTGAGGGGCATGCTACAAAACACCTGATAACACTCCTCAAAACTGTTGAGGTCACCATAAACAAAGTCTGAGAAACTGTCATAGCCCATAGGAGCCTAAGGAGACATGATAACTAAAGATAATATGGGATCCTGAAACAGGTAAGGAAAATGGGTGAAAACTAAGTGCCTCTGAATAAAGTATGGGCTCTCACCAGGCCATGATATTCAGAAATAACATTTACATTTTCCTGCATCCTCAAGGGGCAGGGAGATAGCTATAGACCGCTGGATAAGGCCTGGATATCCCTGGACAGGAGACCTGAGATGTTCCTGCAGAGAAATCTCTGAATGGCTTACAAATCTGAAAAAAAAATGCATTTTGTAAATACCAAACAAATGCATCTTTTTAACAAAAGATGCAGTGGGTTTTAGCTAATGGTGCTCAACTGGCCACTATTTTTTTTTTTTTTTTAAGCTGGTAAGAGCAGAAACTGGGGGATTTAGCAGTCATCACAATCAGGAATTACCTTTAGCAAAAGGAAGTACTGTCTGATAAACTATAGCCGTAAATGTCTATTTCCCACATTACCCCCAATATCACAGGTATACATTTGTCCTGTTAAACAATTGCCAAGTGACAGCTCCAGGGACTTGAGGCTGCCAGAGGAATCATTGCTAATGTAGGTTTTACAATCTCCACTTATATAACATAGTTGGCTTAAGACTGCTTCCAAAGGAAAGAGGCAAGATGGTGTTCAGTATGGGAAAGTTTTTATTTATGAGCGAATTGTAGGATAACAGAATGGAGATTACCTTTCCTAATTGTCTGCTATTATGAACCTGGATGACAATTGTTATAAAAATGCCTCCTTTCTCCCCCGGGGAAAAGTGCAAAAATCAGTGCTATTGTTAATGGAATTTATTGTCTCTGGTCCCTCACCTCCCTAAATCTTGCTTCCTCTGCTTCTTTGTTGTTCTTATTTTTCCAAGAAGTTTGACTGTTTTTTTTTTTTGTTACTATTAATTAGTCAGCTCAGGCATTACAATGCTGCTATAACAATTAACTCTGAAATCTCAGAGGCTTAAGACAATGAAGACTTATTTCTCTCTTGTGACCTGCCTTTTCATATCTTTCTAGTTATGTTGTTTGGAACTTAGCCCCCCCCCATTCATATAAACATTTTCTGTCAGTCATTTCTTGTTGCCTGAGATCACATTTTTATTCTGAATCTTTTGTGTGTGTGTTTTTAAGATTTAGTTTTTTAGAGAAGTTTTAGGTTTGCAGCAAAATTAAGAGGAATTTATAGACTTCCCATATAACCTCTGTCCTCACCCATGTATAGCCTCTCCTATAATCAATATCTTATACCAGATTGAAACATTGTTACAATTAATGACCCTACATGGACATACTATAATCACCCAAAGTCCATAGTTTACATTATGCCTCACTCTTACATTATGGCCTATATTCTGTGGGTTTGGACAATTGTATAATGACATGTATCTAGCATTACGGCGTCATAATGAGTATTTCCACTGCTCTAAAAACACTCTGTGCTCAGCCTGTTCATCCCTTTCCCACACCAACCCCTGGAAAGCACTGATCTTTTCATTGTCTGGGTAGTTTTGCCTTTTCCAGAATGTCATGTAGTTGGAATCATACAGTATGTTGCCTTTTGAGATTGTTTTTTTTTTAATTTAGAAATATGCATGTAAATTTCTTCCATGTCTTTTCATAACTATGTGATTTTGAAGATGACAAGGAAGTGTAAGATAGAGCCTGGTATAATGCTAATTTTTAATTTGTGTAATTATCTAAATTTAACTGTAAATTGATTAAATTTTAAATTTCAGTTTTTCAGTTATACTAGCTAACATTTCTAGTGTTCAATGGCACATCTGGCAAGTTATTATCATATTGGACAACACAGAATTAAATAGTTTCATCATTATAGACTGTCCTAGATTAGTTTAAAATGTTCCAGAACATTCTTGCATATGCTAGAACAAGTGACTGATTAATACACTGTGAGTCTAACAGGTTTCTAGGGGTTCACCCAGTCCTCTAACTTAGTCCTTCTTTGGTGAAAAGGAACCCAATGCACCACAGTGACATTGAAGCTGTGTTAGGCAGAGATCTGTTTTGATTTTAGCTGAATTGCAGGCTTTCATGTAAGATTTGCTGGAACAATAGACGTCATGGCTAAAAATGTTTGAAAACCATTAGATTCATACAAACAGGCTCAGGTCACAGAGATGCCTGAGTTCAGATCCCTATCTTTGCATTTATGTGCTATAAAATCTTGAATAAGTTATCTGATCTTCAGAGCCGCACATTTCCCATGTCCGAAGACTGAGATGAAGACCCTACATCACCCTACATCACAGGAAAATTGTTGTTGTGAAGGTGACAGGAGTCAGCATGCCAGGCAGCTGTCACAGGACCTAGTGCTTTTAAGGGCTCGATAAGCGATAGAGACCCTAATAGTCATCATTGCAATTATACAACCTACATCAATGATTTAGAAGAAAACCAATTGTGGGTGACATGAAACTACAGGAAACATGTAATTTAACACAATCGAGATTCAGAAGGATCTTAAAAAATTTGAAGTTATGGACTTAGTTTACAAGAAGAAATTTAGTAGGAATAAACAACATTTCACCTTGGAATCCCCAAATACAAGTACATAAGAATGAAATTTTAGATGAAACGGTCTAAGGGTGGCATGTGAAGGACAGTAATTCCACTTTTGTTTAACCTCATGGTAAGGCTATATTCAGAAATATGTGCATGCCACGTACCTATTTGCCCTGGCAAAACCATGCATGGGTCAAGCTTTAGGTCTTGCCGTTTTAGGAGAGACCAAGATGAACTGGAGGAGTTTGCTTCTTGCAATAAATATCTTTGCACATTTCCCATGGTCCAGGTACTCAGGCTATAATAGCAAACACAGTGAGATTGGACATTGATCTCTGAGAGGTCGCAGCCTCGGGAAGGAGGAAGATATTGTAAAACCAGCCCAAAATATACATGAAACTAAAACTGTGATATGTGCCAGGAAGGAGAGGTCCAGGGTGTTCAGATAACCTTTACTGAGAGAACTCATCTACTTGGGGAAACAGAAAGTTTCCTCGGGAACTAAAGATTGAGCTAAGACCTAGGAAAAATAAAGAGGACTTGGGGGAAGGGTAGGAGTATTCCGGGAGAAAGGATCACACCTGTGAACCTGGGGTGAGAAGGACTGAGTGGGGAGAGGAAGGCTCTTGCTGACACAGGACAGATAACCAGGATGCACAGTTCAGGGGGGAGGCAGGGATCAGACTGCAGAGAGTCATGTAAGCTGTGCTGTAGGTCTTTATTTTAGAAGCAATTGGAAGCCTTTGAAGGGTTTTAGATTAGGAAGTAGTCTGGTCATATGTGCCCTTTGAGAAGACTACTCTGGCTGTAAGGTAGAGGATAGTTAGAAATGAGACAAAAGTAGATTTCCACATTTCATTCTCAACAATTGTTTTTCTGACACCAGTAAATAAGAGAGCCTGCTTTACTCCACTTCACAAGCGTAGAGCATGGTCAGTAAAAAGAAGATTTTTGAAATAAGATTTGATTTTATTTTTGTATTTTGCAATTTTTTTTATTGGAGAAACAGATTACTTTTTATTTGGACATTTGCATTTCCTTTGTAGTTTGGCTTTTTGTGACTTGAAATTTTAAAAATTTGGCTTAAGAAATTTCATTACAGATTTATAAGCACTCACTATATTGAGGCATTATCAATTTGTTATATTTTTGAAACTTGCATTGAAATATAATTAATACATGCACAAACACCTGCATACACGCACTTTGCACACTTTGTGGTGGGTTTAAAGTAATTTTCTCTGTTATTTTGTTACTTTGTTATTTTTAAAAGTTAAAAATACTTCAATTTTGTTGAGACAAATATGTTTTTTCCCTTGTGGGTTTTTCACTGCTTTCATGCTTGGGTACTTGGAGCAAAATCAGCTAATTTTCACTTTTTATAAACTTAAGAAGTGTCCTGTGTATACATTTAAGTCTTTATTCCATCTGGAACTTACTGAATGGACTAGACGTCACAGAAAAAATTTGAAATAATTGAGGGTGTTATGTACTCTGATGTTTCATTATTAAATGTGACAGTTGATTTTACTTAGCTTCTGTGTCACATTGTCAGTTTCATTTTATTCCTAACACACCAAAGTTTGTTTTGCTTTCAATTATGACTGGGCATTACATTTTATTGATTTACTTTTCAATGTACCTTTAAAATTTACCTATTGATATAATGTATTATATTGTAGATGTCCTATTGTTAAACTACCTTTGCTCCAAAAGAGTAAACTAGGTTTGGTTGTGGTAAATTTTTCTTTCCTTGACTTATTCATGCATTCATATAAAAAATACCCATAAAATACCTTCCACATGCCCAGCACTCCTTTAGAGCATAAGGGCTCAGCAGTGGGCAAGTAAGGACCCTGTGCCCATGGGTTTTCCAGCCAGGGAGACAATAAATATATATAAAATAAATGTGAAGAGAAGCACAACACAGTGAGTAAATAGTGAGTACAGAGGAGGCTATATTTTAGATTGCCAGGGAAGGCATCTCCAATGAATGACCCAAGTGATGAGAGAGAGAGAACCCTGGAGAAACAATCCCAACTTCATGGTCCATCCAGGAGTTTCTCAGCTCTCAGGGGTGCCTACTCGATTTAATTTCCACATTGTCTCTTCTGCTCTTCACCGCCTTCAGTGAGGGCCTAGGTTCTGCTATTGAATATCTGGGTTCCCCGAGTGCTCTCAGCCTGGTGTCTTCCTCATCCCTTCTATATGCTCCTCTCCGTGGCTCCTGGCCTGGTTCTGCAAAAATCCATGTTTTGCCCATTTCTTAAATAACAATTTCTAGAGACATCTCCTTCTTTTTCCCTATGTCCTTTATCCCTTTCAGTTTGTTTATTTTATCATCCACTCATTTAGTCATTCTCTTATTCATTTGCTCAACACATTAATTTGTTTTGAGCCTCTTTGCTCTGGGTATGGTTTTGTTGCAAATCTATTAGCACTTCCTTAGAGGGTAAGGTATGTCTTGTCAGCAGACTGGGCAGACCTCCCTGAGGCCCCCTCCAGGGCTCCCTGGGGTATTGGCATTTCTCTCTCTGATTACTCAGTGCTGTACATAAGCACAAGCTCAGGTTTCACGCTCAGCGAGCGGTAACTGTTTAGTGCAGGCCTTCTGGAGTGAGGGCGGGCTTTTCTAACCCCAACTTGGTTTTGCAGATACGGTTTGCTGTTCTTCATTGTGTAACAGGGGCATGGGAGACCACATGGCTAGCAACAGGGTTCTTCTTTAGATAGCCAAGCACCTCAGAATCAGAGCTAATTCTTGCCACAGCACATGCCAATGTTACTGCCTTACAGTGAATGGAGATAAAGAGAAGCCATCAGTGGGGCCCTCTTATGACCCTAGTTCTGGGTATCTCAGAAGGTTGTTTCTGGGGATTGCCTTCCATTTCTTTCCTGAGCACTGTAGAAATAAGGGCACTAAGTGAAATTTAGTAGAGTAAAGGGCTGATGTGTTTCTTACTTTCTTTGGGGGCATTTCCGCTCTTATGGATTAAAGGGTAGGACATATGGTGTGTATTCCAAAAATGTGCTTTTCCATCAATCCCTATCATCAATGCAATTAGAGAAAATTCCCCTTGGATTTTTGTCTTTGCTTTTTTCCTGCAAGGGCCAGCTGCTGTCTGTTGTGTGTATCTTCAAAGCATATTTTAATAAAAATTTGGAAAGTGGCAGACTTAGCAAGCACAGGTGTTCTGACTCTGTGTTCACCCAGAAGTGTCCCCAAGAAATGTTTTCTAATAGAATTCTGAAGATGGAATGTGCTGTCTTTATGAGAATGTGTTTCCAGTCTAAGGAGATGTTCAGACATGAGCTAGGTCATCACTTGGCTGTGGTGCTGAAGTGGTGATTCTGAATGTCTTGAGTCATGAAAATAAGCAGGTTTTACCTTGTCCACTCAGTCTGATGGATAGTTTACTGGGCATCTGGGCTCAGCGGGAGAAGTGTCATGATCCATTAACAAGGTCTCTCCTAGGAATGGAGAGTGGGGAGGGTAAGAGGCACACACTCCATGTGTTTGTCCCTGGAAAAGAAATTGAACTAGAAGATCTGTAATGCACTTCAAACGCTGAAAATTCCAAGAGGAACAGCCTCTGTATCCCTATCCTATTAGTTTATAGGAACATGATATTAGCCAGAGCAGTGCTTCTGGAAGGATCCAGAAGTTTAGTATCATAGGAGTTCCCAAGAGGACTATTTTAGAGATGATAAGATACATTCACATTGGGGTGTTATCTCTAGAAAGTCAGTCACCTATGGAGTTGCTGATTTTCTTGATTCCACTTGCCTGTCATTGAATCATTGGTTTCTGTTGGTTGATTAATGTCTGTATTCATCACTTATTGAGCACTTACTTTGTGCCATGCTCTGAACTTGATCTTCCAGATAGAAATGGATGAAAGGATGAACAATTCCTAACTTTATGGCTCCCTGAGAAATTGGGTAACCTTGAGGGTTGGTGTTGAGGTTAAAATCCTTGGGCTGCACGAAGATTTTCAGGATTTAACACCTAGCAAAGCCATCTGTATTTTAACACAGAATTTTTGTTGGAACAAGGTCAGGAGCTGGCTGGTAGAGGAAGAGACACTGCAGCAGGGTTTAGGCACCCTTACTTTTCACAACTTCTGAGATATAGACTTAAAAACACTGACTTCACAACACCTTCAGTTCCTACTGGTGGTCAAGAAGTTGGTGTTTTCGTCTTACGTTATGGAAGGTATCTGCCCTGCGGCAGAGCAGGGTGGTTACAGGTATGGGCTTTGGCATCTGTTGACTCATATCCCAGCCCTGCCACTTACCAGTTGATAACTTGGAGCAAGTCCCTTGACTTCTCTGAGCCTCGGTTTTCTCATCTGTAAAATGGAGATGGCAACAGTACATACCCTCACAGAGTTGAAGATTAAATAAGATAAGGCATGTAAAGCACTTAGCACCATGAATCTGGACTGTACTGATTCTATTTAACATGGTTGTGTGTGTGTGTGTGTGTGTGTATTTCTACTTTAGATCCTAAAACCCTGACATTCCATGCAAGAGTCAGTTTCACTCTGTAGCCACCCTGTAATTTAAAATCTTCTTAATCTGTGAGTTTGGGAATATGAAGCAATAAAGGTGATAAGTATAATCCTATGACTTTCCCCCGCTCAAGTGCCAAACTTAAACTTATTATAAACCTGCTGTTTATTCAAGTGTGCTGCTCATTTCCAAACGTATTGATAGTGCCCTCTACTGCCCACAGCACGGCAGCTTATTGGAGCTCCTGGAGCAGCCTGGTGGGATGTGGGTCTGAGCATCTGGCTCTTTTGTCTCTCCCTCTCATCCTCAGACACATTTTCCTTCTAGTTCACAGCTCCATTTATTGCCTGCATTTCCAGCTAAGTTCTGAGTCATCAATTTCAACCTTTAATTCAAGTTTGTGCCTGGACCTGAACCAAACCATAGATAGATACCCATAAAGGTTGTGCAGATGAGAATATAAGATTCTCTCGCTTTTGATCGGCAGCAGGCCAAGACTGGTTCCAGGGTGGCGGGAGCCAAGTCTATTTGCTTTTGTTAAATGTTGAACTCAAGTCATGCACAGACCTGGCTGAGTAATTATCTAAATCTGAACTGTGTGCATTGTGTTAATCCACTGAGTTCACTTTAGTCCCCTTTTCACAGCTAGGTAGGTACAGTCATAACTTCCACAGGATGGTGCTCTAAATCTGCTCCCTTGGCCTTTTGTGGTGGTGCAGGGGTGTGGAGAAACTGATTGAAGTAAGAGTGAGGGCTTCTAACACATTTAAGCTCCATCTGAACTCCACCTCATTTAAACCTTTTAGTGTGATTACAACTCCTCTCACAGGATGAAATGTGGAGACATTGGTGATGAAATGATCAGTACCCAGAGAACCCTTGTACATCATGCCCAGTAGAGTGCAGGCTAGGCACAAGGAGGTACTGGTGAAATGTGAGGCGATAACTACCTTCTGCAACGGAGTGTATGTTTTGAGTAGGGAGGCAACAGTTTCAGAGGGATTTGCCCTGCACCAGTCACATTCTCTCTGCACTCCCATTCTGGCCAGTGTCAGAATGGCACAGCCTGACTCCCCTGGGTGAAAAGTCTAACTCCTTACACATCAGAACCAGAGATCTTGGCATCCCCAAATCATATATCCCAAACATCGAAGCTCACTGTCCATATCAAAGATAAATGCAAAATCCACAATGAAGTATATATTTTTTACACCCAAATGTTCCATTTGCTTCCACACAGCTATACAACATACTATATCACAGCAGTTATGAATACAAGCTTTGGAATCAGACTGATCTAGGTTTGAAATCCAGCCATTTCACTTACTAACTCAGCTATTTTGGATAAGGTGCCTCTTGATCTTCTTATCCTCACTCAGGAATACTTATCCTTATCCAACCGAGTTATTTTGAGAACTGAAGGTGGTATCACATACACACGCTTTCTTTGTAGAATGAACAACACAATTCATGTTAGCTGCTATTTCACTAATGGTGTCATGATGGGAAGAAGCTGGTCCACCCATTTCAGAAAAGGAAGCAACGATGAGCCCAAGAAAGTGGCAGAGCTGAGTTACTCTCCTCTATCACTGCCTCTCAGTTTGTTGATCTGTATATTTCTTGTTAGTCTTCAAGGGTTTCCATATCTCATGTTCTTGGGCGAGTATCAGATCTCTGGTTCCCAGACAGAGATTTTATAGATCTACATAATATCTACATTGCAGAATAATTTTAAGGACTAAATACAATACTATGTGTGAGCACTTACATATGTATAACTCTAGGGAACTTAAATAGGATCATCAAATTATCATGCCAAGTAAGGACATGCACACCGCCATTTCAGAGGAAATTAAAATTACATACAGTGTTGTGGATTTTTCATTTCTCTTTAACTTAGATGGTTAGCTCTGGTGTGGGGGATACATACTTCTGGGACTCCAGTATCCCCAGTTCTGGTGTGGTATATGTTAGAGTTTTAACCTGCTCTGTACCATCTGGGACACTACCCTAACCAGTACTGGTCACAATGGTTATATAGTTTGGTTGGAACAACAGAGAAGATCACCTATATAGAGTAATTTACATCTATGGCAAAACTTAAAATGTTGTCCATTTGTGGAGAACAGGTGAAAATTTGATCTCCAGCCAGCTCTTGGGAATTGTTGGTATAGAGGGCAGGAAGCACTCACCTTTCTGAACAATTTGGGGCTCCCCAGTGACCTTCTCCAAGGAGGTAGAACATGAGGATGAAGAGAGACCATCAGTGCTGGTCACCTCTAAAAGATGATGAAATCCTAGTGTTCACACATCTGTTTAAGTCCTCCTAGAAAAGGAGCATGTTTGCTTATGGCTTTTTGTAAATATCAATTGCAGTGATCTGTGGCTTTCACTGTTTTTCAGTTTCTGTGACAATGTCTGTTAATCCAGCTAATAAAGTTATTTACAGAAAATGGAGCATGTAATAGTTTTTCATGTGTAATTAAGAACTATTTTCCCCCAAACCTTACTTACCTGAATTGTTCTAAGATTGTTTGTAAAAACTGAAATTTGATGACTAAAGAGAAGTAAGAATTAAAAATAAGTAAGTAAATAAATAAATAAATGAAGGTCACCTCAGGCAGACATGTTTTCCAAAATGCTCCAGGATCAGGGAGCTTTAGGGGTGGGATAGAGATACATGGATTTTAGCCAAGCAATTCAAAGTGATTGGAGGAGATTACTGAGGCTTATGTGTGCTTAACTGTGGTGAATAGCCAAGTAGTGCACTGTCCCTGGAGACCAGCACCACTTAGTCATCCTATTCCCTCAGTATGTCTCAGACTTGCCAAGGGCTGGTCTTAAGTAGAAAGGACACCAGCTTAAGGAAAGAGGTTACCTCTGGGAATAAAGGGAGGTGAGGTGCTCTGCTGTATTTCTTTCTTTTTTTT
>VMDR010008490.1:0-36463 GCA_007922815.1 Macrotus californicus | reverse complement strand
TCTCATCTTCACAACAACATTGTGAAGGAGAAATTATTATCTGCATTTTGTTAAAGGAGACATTAAAGCTTATAGAGGTTAAATAATTTGTCCATGATCATTTGACTAGTAAGTGGCAGAGCTGAAATTCTAACAAATGCAATGTAGCTCCACAAAATTACTGATCCTATCCCCATTAAGAGCAGAAGGTTCATTATGTATGAACAATGATTAATTCTTAGAAAATTACTTTACAAGCCTATGCTGCCCCTTGTTTGCTCTTAACCACTTTTTAATATTTTAATGGCCATTGAGGAAGACTATAAATAAACCATTAGATTTAGAACTGAAGTGTCAACACAAGCACTTTCTCCTACCTTTGCTGCAATAAGTTTGAATATCTGGTTGCTCAAAACATTTTGATGTGTCTTGCACTAAACCTTTTTAATATTACTAAGGATAAGAGGACAGACTCTGAGTCCAGAATGTCTGTTCTCAACTCCCAGCCCTACTGCTTATCAACTGTGTGGCCTTGGGAAAGCTGTGCCTCAGTTTCTTCATCTGTAAAATGGGAATAATAATAGCACTGAGATGACCATTTTGAAGATTAAATGAGATATTACAAGTTATGCACTTAGAACAATGTGAGCATTAAATACACACTATGCATGTGTTATCCTTACAATTGTTACTTCCTAAAAAGCACTAGCTCACCTCATTCCACTAAGCATAAAAGTCTTAGGGTTTGTCAAAAAACAAAAGACTAAGTTCTGGGGGAATAAAAAAATCTTTTTTTTTCCTTTAATATATTTTTTGATTGTGTTATCACAGTCTACACCCCCTACCCCCCTCCACCCTGCACACCACTTCCCCCACACACAACTCCTCTTTAGTTCATGTCCATGGGTCATATATATGAGTTCTTTGGCTTCTACATTTCCTATACTATTCTTAACCTCCCCCTGTCTATCTTCTACCTACCATTTATGCTTCTTATTCCCTGTACCTTTTCCCCCTCTCTCCCCACCCACGCCCCTGATGATAACCCTCCGTGTGATCTCCATTTCTGTGATTCTGTTCCTGTTCTAGTTGTTTGCTTAGTTTGTTTTTGTTTTTGATTCAGTTGTCAATAACTGTGAGTTTGTTGTCATTTTACTGTTCCTATTTTTGATTTTCTTTTTCTTAGATAAGTCCCTTTAACATTTCGTATAATACTGGCTTGGTGATGATGAACTCCTTGAACTTGAGCTTATCTGGGAAGCACTTTATCTGCCCTTCCATTCTAAATGATAGCTTGGCTGGATAGAGTAATCTTGGATGTAGTTCCTTGGCTTTCATGACTTGGAATACTTCTTGCCAGCCCCTTCTTGCCTGTAAGGTTTCTTTTGAGAAATCAGCTGACAGTCTGATGGGCACTTCTTTGTAGGTTACTGTCTCCTTTTCTCTTGCTGCTTTTAAGATTCTCTCCTTAGCTTTCATCTTGGGTAATGTAATTATGATGTGCCTTGGTGTGTTCCTCCTTGGGTCCAACGTCTTTGGGACTCTCTGAGCTTCCTGGACTCCTTGGAAGTCTATTTCCTTTACCAGAGTGGGGAAGTTCTCCTTCATTATTTGTCCAAATAAGTTTTCAATTTCTTTCTCTTCTTCTTCTCCTTCTGGCACCCCTGTGCTTCGGATATTGGAACGTTTAAAGACGTCCTGGAGGTTCCTAAGCTTCTCCTCGTTTTTTTGAATTCTTGTTTCTTCATTGTGTTGTGCTTTAAAGTTTCTTTCTTTCTTCTGGTCCACACCATTGATTTGAGTCCCGTTTTTCTTCCCATCCCTATTGGTTCGCTGTACATTTTCCTTCATTTCCCTTATTGTCGCCTTCATTTGTTTATCTAATTTCTGACCAAATTCAACCAAGTCTGTGAGCATCTTGATTACCAGTGTTTTGAACTGTGCATCTGATAGGTTGGCTATCTCTTGGTCACTTAGTTGTATTTTTTCTGGAGGTTTGATCTGTTCTCTCATTTGGGCCATTTTTGTTGTCTTGGCGCGCCTGTTACGTAGTAAGGGGCGGAGCCTTAGGTGTTCACCAGGGCGGGGCTACCTACGCTGCTGCTGCTGCTGCTACTACGTAGTGACACTGTTTGTGGGGGAGGGGACCGAGAGGGAACAATGGCGCTTGCTCCGCTCTCTGCCGGTTTTCTCCAACGCACTCTCCTGTGAGTCCGGGAGTTTCTCCCACTGCCGCTGCCTCCGTCCCGACAGGAGCTTTCAATCAGAGGCTCTGAGGCTTTGTTTCCCCTCGCTGGAATTCTGGGTTGCGGGGTCTATCTTGCTCCCCAGTTGTTCCTCCCGGCTTATCCAAACCAGGGAGTGGGAAGCCCTGTCCGCAGCCGCCACCTCTCCCGGCCACGCTTTTCCCCGATCCGCCAGCCGCAGCCCCGCCACCCGGCCCGGCTCGCCCCTCCTACCGGTCTGGATGAAAGTTTCTTCTTTAGTTCCTTGGTTGCCGGACTTCCATACAGTTCAATTTTCTGTCAATTCTGGTTGTTTTTTGTTTTAAAATTTGTTGTTGTCCTTCTTTTGGTTGTGCGAGGAGGCACAGTGTGTCTACCTATGCCGCCATCTTGGCCCCTCCTCTTGGAATAAAGAAATCTTTAAACTTGATTTTCTGCAAATAAAGAAAAGTATATCTATTCCATCACTGTCCCTCATTCTCCAATTGCTTGGGTTGCTGACTGGTGCGCAGTGGATGCTATTGCCTCACTGATGCTGTTTTTGGAAAGCATTATACTTCATAAATTATTTGAAAAGGAACTCATTTTGTTTTTATGCTGATATATGACATCTTTGCTTTGCAAAATACAACCAGCATGTTTATTTACTGAACAGAGGTCAGGGTCATAGGTGTGCATGGAAAAGAGAAATCATAACCATTGTTAAAAGAAAATTCAAACCAATTTTGCAGCATAGGTCTTTGTTGTTTTAAACAACTGTCTCAAATGTTTGTCAAATGAAAAGGTCAAGTGTACATCAGTATAAAAAATGTAGAACTTTTCAGCATTCTTTAGCCTGTTCTGTTAGTAAGGCAAGTTCCTCTCCTCATAATCAATTTCCTTACTTAAAAATGTCATTCTGAGTATGGTGCTGGCATAAGAACAGACACATTGACCAATGAAACAGAATAGAGAGCCCAGAAATAAACCCATGTCAATATGGTCAATTAATATTAGACAAAGGAGGCAGAAGCATAAAATGAAGTAAAAATAGCCTCTTCAACAAATGGTGTTGGGCGATCTGGAAAACTACATGCAAAAAAGTGAAACTCGATCACCAACTTACACCATACACCAAAATAAACTCAAAACAGATAAAAGACTTAAATATAAGTTGTGACACCATAAAAGTCCTAGAGGAGAACATAGGCAGGAAAATCTCAGACATTCCATGCAGCAATATTTTTACTGATACATCTCCTAGGGCAAGGGATACAAAGGAAAAAATAAACAAGTGGGACTACATCAAATTAAAAAGCTTCTGCACAGCTAAAGAAAACATCAAAAAAATGGAAAGGGAACCAACCCTATGAGAAAACATATTTGCCTGACAAAACATATTTGCCTTGTCTGATACCTCAGACAGGGGTTTGATCTCCAATATATTAAGAACTCACATGGCTCTATGGAATTGATGGAACTGCCTTTTGACCCAGTGATCCCACTGCTGGGATTATACCCTAAGAATCCTGAAACACAAATTCAAAATGACCTATGCACCCCAATGTTCATAGCAGCACAATTTACAATAGCCAAGTGCTGGAAACAGCTTAAGTGCCCATCAGTAAATGAGTGGATCAAAAAACTGTGGTTCATTTACACAATGGAATACTATGCAGCAGAAGGAAAGAAGGAGATCCTACCCTTTGTGACAGCATGGATAGGACTGGAGAGCATTATGCTAAGTGAAATATGCTAGGTAGTAAAAGACAAATACCATATGATCTCACCTATAAGTGGAACCTAATCAACAAAACAGACAAGTGAACAAAACAGAACCAGAGACATGGAAATAAAAAACAAACTGACAGTGATCAGAGGGGAGGGGGCAGGGGAAAAACAGGGGAAAGAAAGGAAAGGGCCAACAAGGAACATGAATAGAGGACTCATGGGCACGGCCAATGGGGTGGGGATTGACTGTGGGGAACAGGGCAGGGGAGAGCAACAGGGAAAAACGTGGGACAACTGTAACTGAACAACAACTTTTTAAATGTCATTCTGAATGGACATTTTACAGCTGATTAATTTTTATCCTTTTGTCTCATATGCAAATACAAGACCCAAAATATACTTTTGGTACATTTCCTTTCTGCTGGTTAAAGTGATGATCTCCTATAAATCTACTGCTATCTGCAGCCCTAGCAGAAAATGTCTTGCAAACTATGTTCCTATGTGGCTTAAATATATTCATCGTTTCTCCAAAATATTTAAGTAAACAATTAAGCATTTGAATGTAGAAGGTAGAAAACACTGTCATTGCTTTTGTCAAAATCTCAACACATTAAATATGTTGCACATAGAAATGTACTCAATTAACATTTTAATTAAGAAATACAAAAAATAATTAAACAGATGACATTTTAATTAATTTTCTCAACTGTAAATAACCTGACGGAGTTATTGTTAAATCTGATTTAAATATTTCTCCTTCAAAAAACAGTGACTTCAAACTACCCATGATTATAAACATCTCCTTTTTATATTTTTATATTTACATAATCATAACGTCACATCTGTAAGTTTCCAAGTAAAGTTTCTCAGTGTTATGAAACTTACTCCCTATGTGATATGCAAACAATGGCACAGTTGTGTAACAATTACAAGTTACAAAACACTTGTTTATTTCCCATGTAAAAACAGTACTAATGTACTTAAAGGCTACAGTCTATCGTTAAAGATTCATGCTTGGTCATTAGATCCAGATAAACCATTTTGCCAACCTTAGCAACCCAGTCCGTGACATCCAGTTTTCACATTGCCATAGTCAGTGAGACTTATCCCTGGTTTTGCAACACACTAGGAGTAGCTAATTGGGCCAAGTGGCATTAATAATCAAAGTAAAATTAGATTTAATTCATTCTATTTTTTCAGTTTATTTTTATTGTATTTTTTCAATTACCATTTATCCTTCCAATACCCTCTTCCACCTCCACCCATACCCCACCCCGTAAAATCACCACACTATTGTCTGTGTCCATCATTATTTTATTTTTGACAATAAAAATTCAATACTTTGAAGCAGAGTACAGTGATAATATGGAAAACGATGCCTAAAACATTAACAGACATTGAATTTTCAAGAAAACAAAATAAGCCCTGCCTTAGGGTTGCCAGATTTAGGGTGGATGGATAGATAGATAGATAGATAGATAGATAGATAGATAGATAGATGATAGATAGATAGATAGATAGATTTTTGCTTTTTGTCCCCTATTGTTTACATGGACCATACTTATATTAAACAATTATTCATTATTTGTCTGAAATTTAAATTTAACTTGGTGTCCTGTATTTTACCTGGCAACCCTACTTTTAAAAGAGCAGTATCTATAAGATAAATTTACTTGAAAAACATTTTTGGTCTCTGACAGACAGTGAGCTATGGCAAAAGGAGAAGACATCAGTGATGGTGATGCTCTGGGCCTGGGAGGGTTCCAGGATGGGCCTTTGGCCACCATCAAGAGAGCCTGTCCAGGAGACAAACACTCTGTGTATTAATGTCATACCTAGAGTTAAAAAGTTATTGATCTATTGCTCAATCTGTTTTTACTTTAATTGTTTTTTAATTGAATAATAAACAGGTCTGAGAGGACAGCAAGTGTGTGGGGGCACTCTGTTACTGAAGAGACAGTGGGGCACTCTAAGGTTTCTTGTGGGGAAATCCTTGGAAGACAACACAATTCCCAGAAATATAGTTTGACAAGACATACAACTGTTCTCCAGTGCCAACGTGAGCCTCAGATAAAAGGGTGGGGTCTCGTGGCTCAGGAAGACAGAAGACCAAGGAGACAGAGACATCTACAGACTGAGAGACCAAGAGAGGGGAGAGGGAGGGAAAGAATTCCAGCTTTTGGAAGTGAAAGTGTTTCTTTCTAGCTGAGAATTCTGAGGAGATATGAGGATTAGGACATCATTTCCTTGAAATCCCTATTTTTTTTAACAACAGGATTAGAACTGAATATTCTAATTTGTTTATCCAGATATTTCACCAGAGAGAAATATCAGTTCCAATAAAACACAGCCAGGGCTAGTAATCCTCTCTCATTAAAAAACATCCTTCTGTTCTCCTCCAGTTATTCAAAATCCCATTATATACTTTTGGAATTGCTCATTGTACAGCAACTCTCTTCCCCATCCCACCTCTGTAGCCCCTACATCCCAAGAGAAACTTCCATGACCTAAAAGGATCTCCAGCTTAAAAGGGGGGTTGCCTGGGGAAATAAAGGTGGAACAGAAATTAATCACCTAACACCACTGTCCACCTACAATGTATGAGGAAAGTATATCTCTTTGTTAGATGCTACTTTGTCGTATGCTATTATTATTGTTGCTATTTAATTGCAAACATGCAATTAGGACACTCCTAGCATGAGGTTCATATATAATAGGCACTCCATTCAACAATACTGAATGTATGAATGAATGGGCCAATGAGTCAAGGTTAAGCAGTGAACAGAAATGCTAAGACAGTAAATCAACGTTTCCCAAGAGGTCTGAACGCCTTCCCCACCGATCCCCCAACTTCCAGGCAAAGCTGGAGTTGAAGTGTTCTGGCAAAAGTGAAGAAAATAAGTGTTCTGCCTTCCTACTGCTGTGGATGAGGGTCCTCTAATAGGCCCCCTACCAGAGGACAATACTCTAAAGAGACCTTGTTTCCTAGTACACATTGTTAAACTTTCTCATGAAGGTCTATGCAAGCTTGACTGGCTAATTCTCCATTAACTACAAATAAGCAGGCTCTTCATCTCAGCTTTGGACAAGTCCTTCCTACCATCATTTATTGGCTGTCTCTAGTGGTTAAGTCCACTCTTTGTCTCTTACGAGCGTACTGACGTAGCATGTTTCCAATATCCTCCAGTCTACATCTGCTATGCCTTTCAAACTGAGCTCAAGACACCTCTTCTGAATTAACTCACACAATCCAATTTCACTGTTTTCTTCTTTTATCTGTAATTCCTGATCCTTTACTCACTTATGTGTCAGACTTTAGCATATATTTTTATGTTATTTACTCAGAGAAGGAATGTCGGAGCTTTGTATATTATTGGTACTTTAAAAAGTTGTTAAGCAAATGAAAATTAGTATAGAAGAGCACAGGAAACTCTGTTGTTCTGAGACATAACATGTCTACTCTTACCCATCCTGGAACTCAAATGTTCAACACATTAATGTGGCCCCTCACATGCTACTCAAACTATGCTCTGTGAGCCAGCATCCTGGAAACTTTCCGGAGATGCACAGCCTCAGGCCCCATCCCAGGCAGACTGAATCAGAATCTGCATTTTGCAAAGATCCTTTGAGTGACTTGCATGCACAATAAAGTTTGAGAAGTACTGATTTTCCCATGTCAAACATGAAAAAATCTACAAAGAATCTCTTGAATGGCTGCAACAGAGCAGCCAACACAGATGTCTCTATTTTTGCCCAATCAGACCAATCAATTCAGAAGCAACTTTTCCACCAAAGGAGCTTAAAATCTCATTGCCTCAGTAAAACAGGAAAAAGACAGACCTAGAAAAGAGGGCTCAGATGAGAAAGAACAAGTCACCTCCTGGAAAACAACTGATAAAGAACTGGTAGTTAATATTGGAGGTATTTCAATAGCAGGTACCACAAGGGTAGGCAGGTCCCTGGAATCAGAGAATGTCCTCAGTGGAACAGAAGCAGATGGATGCACAGTAGTGCCCAGCAGGGGCCGGAGTAACCAAAACGAGAACCAGAAAAGACGCAAATACAGACTGTCCCAGGTCTTGGGAAGAACTGGAATGGTGAAGAACTGAAAATTTAAATCTCAGCCCACTGGTTCTCTTGTGCCTAGCACCGGTGTGCCAGAAGCTAGACTAAGCACTCCACCCATGTTACCTCATCTGTCCACAATTATAATAGACAATGTGTTATTATCCCATATCACAAAAAACAGAAAAATTGTGAAACTCATCCAAGACACACCACTGAAAGTGACAACACAGAACTTAACACCTCTCTAGCTCTCAGCCTACACTTGGCCCACGCACTTGACCTTCAATGCTCCACTGCCGCCTTCTCGTCAGGTGAGTAAAGTGCTTGTGGTTTTCATGATGTAGTATGAACTCAATCATTCCCAGTTAACGCTCTGGTTGCCTTCATAACACCCAGAAATAAAGAAGACTTCCAGATATTACCACACACCCACACCTGAAGTAGGTGCCCTTACCTCAAAATCAAGCTCACCTTTGCAGTGAACCTAAGGGCCCTGGCATTAAGAAGTGGTGTCTTCACAAGGTGGAGTTTTTTCTTTCCCAGTTGACATTTGTTTGCTTTTTTTAAAAGATTTTATTTATTTATTTTTAGAGAGAAGGGGAGAGAGAGAGAAAGAGAGGCAGAGAAACATCAATGTGTGGTTGCCTCTCACACGCCCCCTACCAGGGACCTGGCCTGCAATCCAGGCATATGCCCTGAATGGGAATCGAACCAGTGACCCTTTGATTCACAGGCCAATGCTCAATCCACTGAGCCACACCAGCCAGGGCTGTTAGTTTTTTTAATAGTTTACTTTTATTGTATTTTTTCCATTATTATTTATCCCCCTTGTACCCTCTTCCACCTCTACCCACTCCCACCCCTCACCCCACAATCACCATACAATATTACATTACAATGATCATCAGCTGTCAGAAAAAATGAAGCACTTTTCCTTCTTTGGGGAATAACATATGCTGGCATGACTAAGTGTGTGACCACCTGGTCCCTGCGTGGGAGGTTAGGTCTCATTAAGGCAGCACTAGAGACTATATTCTGAAGGTATCTCAGCCTGGCTGGGGGGCTGGCGGGTCATCTATTTTAGTCCTTGTAAGTCTGTTTTAGTCCTTTAGTCTATTTTAGTCTGTGCTACCCCAGACTCTTAGCCAGCCTTGCTCTACCTAAAGAAAATTATATCTTACAAACTTTTACAATGAACTCAATCACTCAAGGATTCTGGTCACTCCTGGGTATGTAGACATCTCACCTTCAGAACATCCCCCATGAGCAGCACCCTGGTAAAAGTAACTCATCCCTTCCAAGGATCTGCTTGAGTCATAACAGAAAAAAAAGCACACACCTAAAACACAATTACAGGGGGTTGTGAAAAGCCACATGAAACTAAGAGGTCATCAACAACATCTGCAGCAGTAAACACATCAGGTGATCTTCTGAAAGGTATTCAATCACGTTATAACTTCCACCCTTCATCATCATTGTCATCCCATATTCTTGAGTCTCTGAATCTATAGCTCTCCAGTGGGCTTTTAAGAAATGCACATAGAAAGGTTTCAAAAGTTGAGCTTGTGTATTTGTCAAGAATCTCAGGGAATCAACAAAACAAACAAGCAAGCAAAATACAACCAGAGACATGGAAATAAAGAAAAGACTGACAGTAACCAGAGGGGAGGGGGAAGAGGGATAAAGGGGGAAAATAGGGGAACAGCCACCTAGGAACATGTATAAAGGACACATGGACAAAGCCAAAGGGAGTAGGTTGGAAGGTAGGAGGCGGGAGTGGGTGGGGCAGGGGGCGTGGTGGAGTGAAAATGGAGACAACTGTACTTGAACAACAATATAAATAAATAAATAAATAAGAAAGAAAGAAAGAAAAATTAAAAAAGAAAAAAAAAGAATCTCAGGGAATAAACTCTTCGGTGGGATAAGAAGCCTAGGAAACACCGGGAGGAAAAAGCTGCTTCCACTTAGTTTACAGACAACAAACCTGAAGGGGTCTTTAGAAAGATAGATGCCACCTTGTTTTCCTCTTGGTAGTTTTAAACATAGATTATATTTTACTTTCTGAAGGTTAATCAGTTTCTCGTTTGCATTACAAACCCTTTTAATTCTGCAGATCAAAAAAAAAGTTCTAATATCAGATGTTCCTGGCCATTTTAAACTACTCTTATTATTTCTCACTTGCTAATTGTTGAATTTTCATGTTTATTTTTAATCTTGAAAATAGGGAAACTGCTATTTCTCCTCCACTTCCTATCACCTTAGGGGAAAAGTGAACAAATATAGTGTAGAAACTACAGAAACAGGTTAGAATGGTGTGACCCATGGAGGAAATAAGAGAGAACAAAATAGATATTTTAAGTCATTCAGGCCCAAGTTTACCACTTAGTGAATAAAATTGCACAAGTTCTTCAACCTCCATGAACTTCATTTTCTCCATTTGTTAAATAAGCATAATACTCACCATGCAGGGCTGGTCTAAGGCTAAGAGACAATGGAGGTAGAGCACTTGGTACAATATAGAAAATCAAATTATGACAAAGGTGATGATGGTGGTGGTGTTGGTGGTGGTGATGATAGTGACAGTGATGGACAAAAGTGACAAGACAGAGCAGAGGGCGAAGGTAGAAAAGTGGGAAAACAACACTGGATACAGTTTATCCTAAAATCAAGAAATGAGTATGAGTGAGTACCTATAACAAAGGAAATATATTCCCAATCTGATTAATAACTTGATTCTGTCTTGAAAGTCTTGAGTTAAACTGTAAATCCCATTGGGATCCAATCTGACTACAGTTTTTTCTGCATTCAAACTCACAGTAATCAATAATTGATCTGAGGGGCAGGTCAGCCCTAATGTGTCCTTCAGTGGCTTTTTCCTTTGCAAGTTTACTCTTGAGCTCTTTTTATAAATAAATGTAGGTATCATGAGACAGAAACTATTTCTTCAGGTTGGAAGCACAGCTGATGACACTTGGAGGAAACAATTAAAAGATCCCTGAAGCAATTTTCCAAAGAGGAAACCCATGAATAAAATTATTTTTCAGACATGTTTTACAGAACTGGAGTTCAAATTCCATGTGATACATAACGCTCTTAACAGTTCGGAACCATTTGTCAGTCAGCAACTAAATTGTAGGCATTCCATTTGTACAAGAGAATGACAAATTAGTCCATCTTACTAGCATGAATCACAAAAATCTTAACAATCTTGGGTTTCTTAAGGAGTTTAATACCTCCCATTTTCTGAATATGAACATTAAGTCACATTAGTCACAAGACCATAGCTCACTCACTTAAAAAGAGTATATCATATGAAAGTTTGCACCACCTGCTGGGAAATACTGTATCTTTAGCATTTGATTCACTTGGGATATTGGGAGGAAGAACTCATTAATGAAGTATAAGGCTCATTTTAGTTATAGCCCATGGGAAAGGCATTTTTCATGGCCATCAGAAGTACTTCTTCAGGCAAGAAGTCACAGACAACCCAAGTGCCATGCAAAACTAGTACAAGTCCAATCCTGGTGACACTGGCAGTCAGAACTGCAGTAAGGAAAGAGAAATTTTTTAAATTGATAGCAATGGGACTATGAGAATGTGGGGGAATGTGGTCAAATCTAGACCACAGCTGCAACTTCCATAGTAGGGACACCTTTGCCATCATACCAGGAGAGAGAGAGTAAATAAAGGTGGATTTGGCTGGTTTTTGGTTTGGTTGACATTGAGATGGTCCGAGGTAGATATCTTCCATGTTCTCCGTGAAGTAGTAGAAAGTCCTTTGTTAAGAGGTGGGAAGTGAAGAGAGTGGTGATTTGAAAGTCACTGTGGATGTTGTAGAGCAAGTTAATGGGGACACAGAAGACTGCCAGGCAGTTTGAAGTTGACTATGAACAAAGAGCCTCTGACTTCTCAACCCACTTCTGCCCATTTCTCCTGTTAGACTGGGCTCCTGAAGGCCTTAATTGATTTAGTGTCGCTGGCACCTAGCTCAGCTCCTGGCACAAAGTAGCTACTCATAAATATTATTTGAATTCAATTAGATAGAACAAATATCTAAATTGTTTGAGTGCAAACTAACTTTAAATATTGAAATTTTTTAAGTTTGCAAAATACAGTTGATTTGTTAGTGAAGTCCAGTATAGACATGAAGGAAAACCCGAGGCCTGAACTTCGCATTTGAGGTCAGTCAGTGGTACAGAAGAGGCCAGCTGAGAAGAGATTCAAGTACAGGGACCTGGGGAGCAGGAGTATGAAGATTAAATGGCTTCCGGGTCACCTCTGCTGAGTGCCACCTTGACGGCAGCCAGGTTCTAGAAGCAGGATCAAGGGAAGTAGCAGCAGCTCCACATGACCCTAGTTCTCTAGGAAAATTATGCTGTAATTGGAGAAAAGCTTTGAAGAAAAACCATCATTCTGATAGTCTAGCTTTCTAGTTTTGCAAAGAGAATTATTCCCTGGAACTCAGAAAAATAATAGAGCATGTCTAGCTCTCTCTTGAGATCCAGCTTCTGCCCTCCACCTACAGCCCTTCCAGCTTCTTCTTGCTGCTTCCAACCCAGCACATTATGTTCTAGCTATTCCAAATTATTTCCTGATTTAAAATGCCACATGGTTTTTTAAGTTCCAAGCTTCATGCAGGATGTTCCTTCTCACTGGAAAACCTCTCTCTTCCCATCCCATCCATCATAAACTGCAAAGGCTGTCTTTCCCAGAGTAGAAGAGCCCACCCCATCTTAGTCATTGAACATGCAAACATTAGGAATGGAAGAAGCCACATTTGACATAACCTTTTCTCCCAGTGACTTGAAAAGTGACTGGCACACAGTAAGACGCTCAGTGTAAATTTGTCGAACAGTTTTACCATTCATCTACCTTGCAGACAAATGGCAATTTCTTAGGTATCTATTCATTTTGACACCTCCTTTCTCCAACCCACGCACTGTCCTTTTTTCTTCTTAAACTGATTTTAGGACCTCATACTATATATACACTATTGGGTTTTGATTAATTTCCTGAAAGATAAAATTATTTTAAATGAATGCTGATTACTTTGTTCTATCAGGTTTTATTCAACTCAAACAGTCTAGAAATGGGAAGTTTGGCATTGATTTAAAGATGTCTCAAATATTACCAAGACATGGAGGGTTGAGGGAATAAGACACTGCTTTGTTCTTAAAATTTGGAAATATTAGAATTAGAGGCACCCCTTGAAGCCAAAAGGATGTAGCTTTAGAATAAATAAAAAGGAGTCTTATTTTACACAGCAGGTGGCAGACATGAAACTCTTTACTCTGAGAACTGGTACAGACTTGAAAATATAAGTAGGTTCCAAGAAGAACTTAGCTGTAATCTAGGATGATGGTTCCAACATGTCATTGCGTAGAAATTAGAGCTATTACACCTTGTCAGCAGGGTGCACCCACCCCTCACTTACCCACAAAATGCCATTAGCATCCTTGTCATAGCTGCTCCTCTGAGTAGGATACATCCACTTTGATTTGATCTAACCCAGCATGGTATATCTGGTGCTTTCATTCTCTCAAGTATGAAATTTACTTTCTTAAAATGAGATGTTTCTTTCTTTGATTCACCCTACACAACTTAGCTGTCATCAATCATTTAAAATAAAATATCCTCCAAAATAGTTACTTCATTGAGCAAGTACCTGAGGGCAGGTCACAAAAGAGTACACTCCAGCTACGAGCTGAATGTCTTCCTAACCCCCCTGTACTTGGGGAGGGAAAAACTGAGTTGCCAAGTGCACCGAAGTAGATATTTGGTATGCTCGGCCATATTGCCCCATGTAGGTAGTAAAAGAACAGAAAGATATTATCTAGAACCAAATGACAAGTTTGGTTCACAAAAGTTTTATTCACAAATTTTGTCCTCAAAATTTCACTCCATAAGCATGTTTATCAAAGTGCATACAAATGGCTGGAATCACATGTCAGGAATATTTAAGGAAGTAGAAAAAGACAATGAAATTAGTCCTGTTTTTCTTATGCTGACTTTAATGTGGGATTTGTGCAATTGGAAGAAAATCAAAGGCTCTCTTGGCTTGATGACATGGGTAACAACAGAAGGTGGAGCTTATGGCTCAGCACAGGAGAGGAGGGTGGTAGACAACCTGGCACTGAGTCACTCTTGGTGACTGACACATTCAGTGACCACCAGCGCCCATCGTCATGGGATGTGGCTAAGTCTAGCAGGGGTTACTTATGTTTATAGGGTTGCCGTGCCATAAGAGGAATTTCTCAGAAAAAGTAACCCTTTACCAAGATTTTTCACCTCTCACAAACTAAATCTTATATTGGCACACACATTTCAGGAATTCTGTGAAATAACTGTTCCTATATAATAATTACTATGTGTAAACATTAAAGGCTTCTCTTCCAATATGCAAGAGTTGCTGAAATCTTCCCCTGGCCCAGCCCTAGAGAAGCCACAAAGGAAAAGAAGGTTGTATGAATCTGAAGACCTAATATAAAGACTATGAAGAAACTGGGGAGAAAGAGATTGGTAGTAACCAAGGGAGGAAGAAAAATGGCAGCCAGTATGGAGGACAGAGGGGCAATGCATGGACTGACAGGCTGGGAGTGTGCATATAGTTGGGTCCTTCTCACTTTGTAGAACTTTACTTGCCCCTTTACTAGGGCAGAAGAACAGCAGCACCGGCCCACCCTGCAGCAGTTATACAAGAAGTCACCAACTTCCGGGCAGAGTTGCAGTCTGGCTGGTGTTGGAAGAAGCTGAAAGCAAATGCAAGCTGATTAGCCTTCTCCTGAGTGGTCCCTCTACCTGTCTGACCCTAGTTTAGGGTCAGTGTTAGTTTAGGGCCAAACAACCAAGGTAGAAAAGATGTAGGAAGAGAGAAGGCTCAGAACAGAAGCACAAAGTTCACCCAGGGGCAGAGTTTCTTATTGAGGGGGAGCAAACGTGAAGCTCAAGTCCCAGTTTAGTGCTATGACCTCTCTATTCTGAGGCACACCACCACCCTCCCCTCATTAGAGCCACCAGGATGATGCAAACTAGGCACTGGCTTTGGTCAATACCATATGTTCTCCTTTATTAATGATTACATAACAAGATCTAGTGGAAGATCTAATGTAATTTTTAACTGAGCCACAGTTAACCCGAAATGAGCATGCAGCATGTAGAAGAAAACCTGTCCTGTTGCTGACCCTGACATTTAGGGGATTGGTTGTTAACTGCAGCCTATACAAACATCAATGACAGACAAAGCTTCATGGATAGAACTGAATAGTACAAGTAGAAAACATAGGAAAAGTTATAATACAATACCACTGATAAAAATTAAAAACACATTCACATGCAAAACACCACCTCAGACTTAACAAGGAAACACACATATTTAAGACACTATATGTTTAAGATATACATCAAAGGCACCAGAGTAAATGCTAAGGGAGAGAAGGGAATTGGAGCAGTGATCAGGGAAGATAAAAGAGAAAGAAAATAAAACAAGAAGAGGTCTTCACACTAATCAATGATGATAATGCCCTACAAACTAAAGCATAAAAAAGAATAAAATCTTACCTTTTGAGACAGCATAGACAGACCTGGAGAGTATTATGTTTAGTGAAATTAGCCAGTCAGAGAAAAACAAATACCATATGATTTCACTTATATGTGGAATCTAATGAACAAAATAAACAAACAAAATAGAAACAGACTATAGATAACAGAGAACAGACTGGCAGCTATCAGAAGAGAGAGGGATTGGAAGGCTAGGTGAAAAATGTGAAGGAATTAAGCAAAAATGAAAAAAAACTCCTAGACACAGACAACAGTATAGTGACTAAGAGCGAAAGGGGGTAAGGGGAGGTCGAAGAGGATAAAGGGGGGATAAATGATGATAAAAGGAGACTTGAACTGGCGTGATGAACACACAGTACAATATACATATGATGTATTGTAGAATCACATACCTGAAACCTATATACTTTTATTAACCAATGTCAACTCAGTAAATTCAATAGAAATTTAAATAAATGAATGAATACATAAATATACATAAATAAATAATAAATAAATAAATCTTGGGAGCAGAAGGAGATTAGGGGACTAATCCTTGTGATATATTATACTATTTAACATTGCTGCTAAGATGCTATAGCCTGAGATTTTTATCAGTTAGATACCAGCTTCAGAAGTTTTAGGTGGTATTAACCCTTTAAATGCAAAACATTCAGGTGCCTATTTCAAAATTTATTTGATCTAATATTCTTAGTCATGGCTCAAAAATGCTTCACCCAGCGTTTTTATTTTTTCCTGAATAAAAGTACTTCTCACTGTGCCATGCAAAAAAAAAACATTAACTTTATGCTCTACTTGAAATCTGATTAAAACAAACACCACCATTTCAGATGATTGGAAGCTGAAAGTAGGAAGCAATTGGCATTTATTAGAATAGATAGAAAAAAACTAAGAAAGCAACTTAAGAGCTTATACAAATAAATACAGACTGTATCAAGTCTAATAGCTAGAAAAAATGCTATTTTCAGAGATGTCCTTATCCCAACTCAAGAGAGTATGACATTTAGACCAGGTCAGGGATGAGCCTGACAGACTGGAAAGGACATGGGACAGTACTCAGCACTGGCCTCCAAAAGGCTAGTTACAGATTGTCTTTTCCAACTCAGATATAGACCACCCTCACCATTCATTTTTTCGTCAGTAGAACCCGAGGCAGGACCAGGAATCCAGTGGTTGTCCAGACATTTGGGTAGAGACAGGACATCCCATCCATAAGCTGGCTGACTGACTGTACTCTCCGGGTCGTTTCACTGCCCCTTAGCTGTAGGTCGTGCTGATAAACAGCTGGTTGTTATCCTCCCTTCTGTCTCTTTCTGTATCTGTATTGTAGCCTCCCTGAGGAGCCCAAACCAAACTAGAGTGACAGCATACCAAAGTCTCCAAACAAATCCTCTTGGTCCCCAAACATGCCATAAAGCACATTTCACAATAGAAAGGCCATATGAAAATAAGGCTGACACATGCTTTCTTGCACTCAGGTTTGGCAGGAGTAAAGAGCAGGCTGCGAGCAAGTGCATACAGCTGCTTAGCTGGACCAGCATGGAGAAGGAAAATGAAGCCTTTGCTTCAGGCTCTCCAGGGCATTCTTCGAGTTTGTGTGTGTGTGAACTAATAATAACAAATCTGATCTATTTACATACAGGTTCCCTTGTCTACAATTACTTACCTACGTTAAGTGTTTTAGTCGCTGTTTGGTAATCGGATGCAATATATATTAATTGCGAACACAGAATATTAATGGAAAAGAAACACAGTCTGAGTGTATGCTGAGTTTAGTATGTCTATTTTTAAAAATGACCTAATTAGTTGTTGCATAGAATATGGGGAGAAAAGAAACACAGGCAGAGCTTTTAGACAAACCCACCAGCAACTTTAAATGTATGATGTTGTCGGAGACATTCTACAAATGCTTATGGCGTGATTTTCACACAGCTGTCAAACATGCCAGGCTGGAGACGTGAGAACAGAGAGCCAAGTAAATCTCTGGGGGGAAGAGATGTAATTGAAAAGTGACCGTAAAAAAGTTCTTTTAATAATTTTTAATCTGTATGTATCTCCTAATTTACTCTCCATTTAGTACATCAGATTGTAATCATTTTGCCACAGGCCACCCCCTCCACTGACAAATGGACCTGTGTGTAGAGTCATTGATCTTTATACTGTTTTTTATGAGTTAATGTTATTAAATGACAAATAGATCAAAGATACAGAAGGCTTGTCTTAAATTAGAGCATTCTAAAATTTAAACAAAATAATCCAAATGCAAGATTCCTCCTGAAGGACTGATATTGCATTCAGTGCATTAAAACTTCTTGAAAGGCTGAAGCATACTACTTTGTTATTTTTGCAAATAATAGATGATTCTGAAAATTGATTTTACTTCCACAGTTGGAAAGCAAAGCTAACTAAAGAACAAATACTCTAATGGAATATAAAGAACATATTAAATAGAGAGATTTTACAAAAGCATTGGCTAAGCATGAGAAAACTAGAAAATGGTATTTTAAAGCCTATTAACATAGATCTCTTTCAACAAAAAAACGAATCTAATACTATAGCAGTAAAGTAGCATGTATACCCTTTCTGCTTAACAAAACCCCCACCAACATCACATACTTTCAGATACTTGCATCTCATTCTGGCAGGAAAAGGGTAGTTAGTGAGTTTTCTATGAAAACCTGCCAATGGAAGTGTGAATGACAGAATAAAATGGCTCATGTCATTTCTCTCTACCCAAACTTAATGAAACAAAAACTAGTTTAAACAAAGTAAAACAAAAATTGATCAACACATGGCAAACAAAGAAAAGTCTACAACCTAAGGCCATTACTTCAGAAAACAGTGAGGAAAGAGAATAAGGGGTGAAACAAACTATCTCTGTGTCAGGAATTTCACTCACCCTCTCCCCTCACCCCCCACCACACATACAAACACACAAACACACTTCCACAAGGCCCTCACAAGTTACACTGGGGAGCTGCAAAATCCCGAGCTCTCACATCAATAATAAATCTGGAGAAAGGCAAGCTTAGTGGGGTAGGCTGCCTTTCCCCCATCTGGAGAGCTAAAGAGAGGCTGCTTGGAGAGAAATAGCAGTTCTCTGGCAAAAGAGAAGCCCCTGGACCACAGGATGAATTGGGGAAGGTGTGAAGCGTGTGGAGACCTTTCCTGGGAATGGAGTTCACCTCCCGACCTGGTAGACATTTAGCATCACCTTGCTCAGAGGTGAGAGTGGAGTCCAGACAATCTAATGACTATGCCCACTCATCTGAGCCTGCCTGCTCCCTGCCACACTCTCAGGAATTAATAAAGTGGATTCAACCCCAAAAAGCAAAGCCTGAGCTGTCTTTTGTTAGAAATAAGCAGGTCTTATACACAGCAGAAAGACAGTCAAGTACGCTGGCTATTTCTGGATGATGGGGTTGAAGTCATTGTTTTACTTTCTTCTCTATACTTTTCTGATTTGCTTTGTCTTTATAATGAACTTGAAATTTTTATGTAAAACAAAAACAGGATTTTTTTCTTTAAAAGTAATGAAAGCAAGAAATATAACTGGTATTTAGATCACCACGCATCTTTTTAAGAACCATGAACCTGAGGTAGGAGGATAGCCAGTCATATAATGTTCCCATCTTCACCAAATAAATCCAGCCCACTGAGTACTTTGATCTTTGAGAGAATGGAAAAGAAAGAAAAGAGGAGGGAAATTTCAAGATTTAGAAAAAACGAGAAGAGCAAAGGAGGAAACTGATCTGTGAGACATAGAGAGCTGAGCTGATCCTAGAGCAACGGGAGGGAGATGAAGTCTATTGGCTGGTCCTATCTTTCCCCTCCCACCCCACACTTTTCCAAGTGACTGTTCCGTTATCTCAGTCATTTCCAAGCCCTGACATCCAGTTTTGGTCATCTCTAGTCAGGGGAACCCCTGACAGGTGCTGAAGTGAGAATCAGGTTACTGTGAAATGCATGTGTGTGTTCTGTGTGGGCACACAATGCCACTTATGCAGAATAGACTTACTCCACACATGAACAGCTAATATTTGAAGGAAAACATACACTTCTTTACTTGAGTATACTTTTTCTACCAACAAATGTATGTTAATAATTTAAATGAGATAACTAATCTCTATAAGACACGAACAAACAAGAATCATAATGATGAGCAGATTTAAAGGGAGCACAGCAGGATAATGTCTTCTTGTCACTGAATGCCACTTTTCACCATCTTTCAATGGATTACTGATAAAATGATGTACCATTATTTTATAGGCCAGTATGAAAGAGAAAAATGTATCACATAAACTGTAACTCCATACATTCTTATCACATCCACTCTACAGTTCTGATGACAGGGAGGGTCAAATGTGTATCTTAGAGCAAGTGAAATGCAGTATCACTCAACCCCCACACACCATTGTTAGTTGTGTGATTCTTAGCAGCTCCTTTAACCCTCCTGGTTTGTTTCTTCAACCATAACAGTGTGTTGGACCTTTACCATTTGTATCATTGATAAGATTCCTTTACATTGTTAGAATTATATGGTTCCAGATCTCTGATTTTCTACCAGAATTAAGATACTCTGGAGTCCTGAGGCCTTTCAGGCTATAAGGAGCAGAAGCTCTGGTGGGTTGTGCTACTTGGAAAGCCTCTGGTGTCTCTGAGCCTCTTTGGCACCTTCATCTTAGCTCCTAGTGGGGAGGCACCAATGAAGAGGCAGCCACCACCCCTCTCTCACCAACACCTCCACTCAGGGATGGTCCCCACTCGTTTTGTCCTATTATCTACGTCCTGGTCCCTTGTCTCCCAGGCCAGAAGAGAGAGATGCATAAAGAAGACTTGAGGTCTCTTTCATCCATTTAATCAAGACTCCAGGATGGCTTTCTTCCTGTCAAGGAATGGTTGCCTGGGTAACCAAGTATTAACAGGAAGCAATTCCTACTCTCTCTTTTTGCTAGACTAACCATTCTTCTGATTCTTCCATCCTGTCTTACTACAGAGTTAATAGTAAAAGGATTTATTTAATTACATTCTGCATTTTATAACTCCTGCCAGCTTCCAACAGCAAACTCCAAACTGTCTCTTACTGGAGGCTTGTCTTAAATGGACCAGAACTATTTTTCTCATCTAAATATTTTAAACCTAATTGGAACATAGCAAAGCAAAGCAAATTTAAAAATGTTAGAGTAGCTTCCTTGTGCCTTGATTTATCACGGTCTGAGACTGGTATGCTGAAATATAGCTCCTGTTTTATGGCATCAAGATTGGCTGAAAATAGGAATGGTTTTAGAAGGGAAGGGGGAAGGAATTTCTTTACCAAAACACCTAATTCCACTGACTCATCAATGTTGACAGCACTGATTATTTTCTTTAGTTATATGGGTGGTTGCGTGGGGTCCAAGGAGATAGATCCAGGGTCTGGGGTACGGCAAGTCTCAAAGGCATCCTTAGAAGAAGGTGTGTGGCATAGAGGGAGATGGGGAACACTGAGTATGAATTGCAGTACCAATTCCATTCTCTATCCTTCCCCA
The DNA here is from genome assembly GCA_007922815.1 of Macrotus californicus. Lineage (NCBI taxonomy): Eukaryota > Metazoa > Chordata > Mammalia > Chiroptera > Phyllostomidae > Macrotus > Macrotus californicus. The sequence continues at coordinate 15,396 of VMDR010008490.1, read as the reverse complement.
TCCTGCTGTGTGCCTGGGAGACTGACTTCTATGAACCCTACCAGCCTGCCTTTGCCCTCTGGCTTCCCACTGACCTTAGTCAATGGAAAGGACTTGCCAGGGATAAGGCGGATGCAGAGTAAAGTTGGGTTAGCAGTGGCTGTTTCTCTGCCCACAGCCATAGCTCCTGCCATACAGTGCTCGCCTACAGCTACAGGTCTCCACGGGTTTTAGTCATCTGTTCAAGCCTGGAGAGAGGTGGCAGTGGCTTCCCACTATAGCAACCCCTTGGGTGCTTCACCTTCCCTTGTTGAATTCCCTCAACGTTTAGCCCTTTGTACCTAGGCCCTTCAGTCACAACTTTCTTCAGAATCATTAACTTCTTTGAAAGCAATAATAATGTTATGATTACTTTTTAAAGTGGTCTTTCTCTTTGAGAGATACATACAACATAATTGTTGTAGCTAAGAGACTGACAAACGGATACATGGGACTTGTATATAATTTTCTCTCTATTTTTGTTTATGTTTGAATCTTTCCATTGTAAAAAAGATTTTTAATGGAAAATAAACTCTTTTTTAATCACCCTCATTGGGTATGGTGTCTATTCCCCATGAGGGGCCCAGACTGATACAAGAGTAAAAGAGGAATGAATCAAGAATGTTAAGTTTAATGTGCCCTATTATGCAATTTTGCCTGGAACCATCCCCCAAAAGAAGAGGTTCTAAATAATGTGCTTGTGGTCCTTTCTAAACTGGGAATATACAGTAAAACCTCACTAATTTACCTTAATTAGGAGAGCCATTCAATCTGACTCAGAAAAGATTTATGTAAGAAATACTATTTTTAATTATTTTAATTGAGTAATTTATTTACTTTCAATCTCAGGCTGGCTTTCACGCACTCTCCAACCTTATCTCACAATGTACCTTTTTGCAAATGTCTATGGAAAACTTCTCTTACAGATACCTTAGACATGCTTTCCTCACACTAACATAGAGTTCCTGGCCCTCTCCTCTTCACTTCAAAACTCATGCCTCTCAAAATTCAGCTGGTTTTAACTCTACTTTAAAGACTGTCTTGATCATATTGGCCAAAATGAACTGTCCTTCATAGGGATTACCATGTCTGCTTCACAGTCACTGGGTGACTTTGGGCGAGTACTTGACCACTCAGTGCCTCAGTTTTGTCATCTGTAAAATGGAACTCTAACAGTTTGCATTTAATTAGTCTATTTGGGATTAGCTAAGCATTCAATCAGTGTTAGCTACCATTATTATTACTTATTCAACAAATATGCATTGAGCTTCTATGATGTGTCTATTTTTATTCTGGGGTTTTATTGTGTCCTGATGATACAACAATAAACAAAATTAGGGTGGAGCTTCCTTTTTGCAGCAGAGACAGAAACAAACACATAGATAAACGTATGGGTTTCTAATAGTGCTAAGCGCTTTGAAGAAACAAAAACAGAGTAAAAATGATGGAAGATATTACCTTTAGATAAGGTGATGTGGAGTGTCCTCTCTAAGAAGGTGACATTTTGATGAAAAGGCACATATGGGAATTAGTTTTTAAACCAGTTCTACTGACTAAGGACACACCCTTAGGTAAGTAACAAAAACCACAAATATTTGGGAACTGTGTTTTCCAGCTAAGTAGCAGTGATAATCCAGAATCCCAGAGCCGACGTGCAGACTCCTCAATGGACAAGTTCCCACTGTCAGCACAGCGTCCATTCCCAAGCTGGACTTCATGGCTGTGTTCAATGCTATCAACTTCCCATACTGTCTTTTTTTATACTGACCTAATTTTTCTAACACAGTGCTTTGTCATCACAACTTTTTCACAGTGTTGACAGATTCTTCTCTTGCTGCTATTTCACAGACTTGGCCTTTTAATTTCTTCACCTTTAATTGTTGCCTAAGAAATTGCCTTTAGTCTGCATTACACCTTTAAACTGCTTTCATGCTACAATTCACCTCTTTTCCTTTTATATCAGAGTCACTGTCACTGAATTCTTTCATCTTCTTTTTTTACTCTCTCTTTTTTATTCTCTTCACTCCCATACTCAGTCAAAGGAAGAGGAGAATCCAAAAGCTGCTGCTAACCTGGGGTGGGGGTAGGGGTAGGGGGCATAGAGTGAGGCGAAAGGCTACACTGGTGGGAGCAGAGGACTCGGAGAAATAAGATGTAGATGAGAAGTGGTAACATCATCCAAGAGACTCACCATCATTTTTCTGACAATTTCAGAATCTGAGAGTTAATAAAATAAGGATTTGCATTGGAAAGTGTCAGGAAATTCACAAAGATAAATATGATGTTTATTCCCACCAAGGGGGGTAAAGTAAAATGAAAATTGTCACCATGTGAGTTCTTTTTAAGTGGGTTAATGGAATGATTTTTTTTAATTCTAACTATATAAAACAGCAGTGGACAGTTGGAAGCCAGAGTCCCTGGGCTGTTCCCCACTGGAAGCAATAACCTCAGGCAAATACTTGGCCGTCTGAATATTCTTTATTTCCTGTTCCTTTGCTCTAATTTTTTTCTCTTCGTCGTACATAGGACCCCAAGTCACTCAAGAATAGAAAACATAAAAGTTAAAAAATTAAATTCTTACGATTAACTTCTAAGGAATTCCCCAAGACCACACACATTTAGAGCCTTTCCTCATCAGGCACTCAACAGCTCAGATTAACGCTAGTGCTTTCTAAACTTGTGATACGTGAGGGCCACACAAAACTGGCCTCATCTTCACATTGTTGCATGTCCCACAGGAGTGCTGGGATCGAGCCACCCCCCAGAGACTGGCTCATGCCACAGACGTTCCCAGGCACCAGGAAAGGAGCGATGTCGCCATCTGGGCCACACTCTAGCACGTGCAACACTGAATGTTCTACATATGAAAAAAGATTAATATGAGAGAAAACACTGCTTGCTTTTCAGCAAAAATAAAAATATAGTTTCATTATCTCACAAGTTAAAAATATCACAGAGATGAAAAGAGACCAAGATGGTCAGCCTTTTGCTTTCTCACTTCCTTACACACAGATTTCCCTCATAAAAATATTCTGCATTGTCCTCATTCAAATTTTCTGAGAAGATTGTTATAATTCTTCGCAAGTGACATGTTAAAATTTCCATTGCTTCACCTTCAAGTGGCCTCCAGTGTGCTGCATTCTAATCTTTCAGACAACACTTTACCCTGATCAAAGGAAAAGATTTTTGTTCTCATTTTGTTTGGATTAAAAATTATAAGCTGCTGGCATGAGTTGAACAAAATTGAAAGTTTACTGTATTAAAAGAAGAAACTCATTAACTCTGAAAGATCCTTTTAAAATCTGAAGCTTTTGCTCTGACCAGTGTGGCTCAGTTGGTTGGGCATTTTCTCGTGACACAAAAGGTCATGGGTTTGATGCCCCATCAGGACACATGCCTGAGCTTCGTGTTTGGTACCTGGTTGGGGCACATCGAAGAGGCAAGAGACCGATGTTTCTCTCTCACATGGATGTTTCTCTCCTTCTCTTTCTCCCTCCCTTCCCCTCTCTCTAAAAATAAATAAATAAAATCTTGTTTTCAAAAAACTTGAAGATTTCAACAAAAGCCTGGTGTTTCCAGTAGCATGACAAAGGTGAGGAAAGGGGACAATTTGACAGAGATGAAGGCAAAAAGGGAGCTGTTGTCTGTAGAAGACTTTGAACAATAATTAAATTGACTAAAAAACATTCTGCATTTTTATCACACATGCCAGCAATCCTAAATAATATGGGAAAATACTCCTCCCTAAAAGAAAATAATATATATATACATACATATATACAGTTTTATATGTTCTAACAATTGCTGGGGTACTGTTAGATTTTAATATATGGACTCAAACTTTAAATTAGCACATTTTACTACTAATCTTTTAATATGCATTATATTCCACAAGTAAATTAATTCAGAGAACTCCACTATATAGCTAACTCCACACACATGCGGTCTCAGATGCCTATGTCCATCGCATAAGCAAGTTCAGGAAGATTCGGGAATCATTCCAGCTCTGTGGGTATAGTTTGTGTCTCTGACCCTCAGGGTGCTCTGTATTCCTACATTTAAGCAATAGATTTCAGATAAACAGTAACATGATATTAATTATTTAAAACCTGTGCTCATTTAAATCATCATTCCATGTGACCACTGGAATTTTTACTTTTGTCAAAACGTAAAAACCATGAAAGACGGCAAATGCAAGATGTGGCATTTTTTATTGGAAAGTATAAATTTTAATTTACAAATTAATTTACTGAATTTCAATAATAGTATTAAAATTGAAACATTCTTGTCCTGGCTGGTGTAGCTCAGTGGATTGAGTGCCAGCCTGAGAAACAAAATGTTGCTAGTTTGATATCCAGTCAGGGCACATGCCTGGGTTGCAGGCCAGGTCCCCAGTTGGGGGCCTGCGAGAGGCATCTGATGGATGTATCTCTCACTCATTGCTGTTTCTCTCCCTCTCTTTCTCCTTTCTTCCTCTCTCTCTAAAAGTAAATAAGCAAAATCTTTTAAAAAATAAAATTGAAACATTCTTTTCAATTACCCTTGTCTCTTGATTGATATTAAACTCTAATAGTAGTAATTATTACAATAGACCAACAAATAAGGAAAATCTTCACCCTTTACCAATCTACTACTTTTCTCCTTTTTTATAAATAACACTTATTTTATATTTCATTGTTTACTTTCTTACTGGCATAATTATATATATGATGTCCAATCAAAACATTTCAACCATCTGCATTTCTTTCATGGCCATTATTATCACACATTTCATTTCATATGAAATAATTTTGAAGATAATTCTGTTACATAGAGGAGGGTAAGGTCAAAAAGTGACCTGCTCTGACTGCAAATACGGTATATACATCATTGACTTTCTTGGGTTTCCTTAGATTCATATGACTTTCTAACCTTTATCTGAGTCTCAGTTCTAACACAGCTTTGCATCAAAATTGTAAAATGGCCTCGGGTGGTAGATTCTAAGATCTAGAAGAAAATAACTCCTAGAAAGAGATAGAAAAGAGAAGGGAAATGACAACCAAGATATGCATTTATTAATTCATTCATTCATGTATTCACTCCTTTGTACATTCAGTAAAGAGCTGGTGAGCATCCAGCAATGTGCCAAGCACTGGTTTAGGCATGAGAAATATAGCTAGGATAAGTTTCACGCCCCTGAGAACTCACACTGTAATGCAAAAACATGAGCAAACGACAAACATAGTGAACAGGTAAATTACATAGCATGTTAGAAGATAAGTTCAGAGAAAATAATAAATGCAGCATGTTATAGATCAAGAGTGCCAGAGGTGGTAGCTTTAAATAGCAGGTCATTGGGAATGGAACTTCTGATCAAAGGTTGGGAGGAGGTGAGGATCATGATGTGCCCTTTCTGCCCTTGACCCTCCCCTAGAGGGAAGGTGAATAAACGATGCCTCTTTGTAGGTTCGTTGGTCCTCCTGGCCCCCAAACTCTGTTTTTTTAGGACTATTGGTACATTTTCAAATCTTTTTTCAGTAAAATTTCTTAACATTTATTTGCCTCACTGGAAAGCTTTTCACTTCTCAACTATCTTTTCAAAGCATCTTCCAAGAGTAGCACTGTCAGGATCCAAGATGGAAAGAATCAAGGTGGGTAACAGTTTTCACCCACACTTCCCACTGATAGCTGGATTTGCAGTCAGGAATGAACAAATATGAAAACTAGTATTTCCTAACAATGTAGAAAAGGCTGTTTAAAAGTTCTCTCTATTGTTTGCTAACACCAATTATTGGTGTTAGGTCTCAAAGCCTGGAGTGGGTACTTTCCCAGTTTATCAAGCCATACTTCAGAAACCCAGATTTAAATACTTGTATTACAAACGCCTTCTTTCCCTTGGGAATGTCAGCTATGGACACACAGCATAATATATGAGCCTTATTTTTTACTCCTGACAGCTTCTGCCCCAGCAAGTCTCATAAGAAGGAGATGGCAACTCCCTACTTGACATAATTTAAGGACACTTGGAAGCTTGCCTTGACTCCATCACCCACAAAGTTTCCCCACCCAAACTCTCATGACTTATCATAGTTAACATGAGGCAAAGAATATACAATAAGAGTTGACTATTAAAATGTAAAATTAATACACCCAGGGGAGATGATCAACATCTGGTCAAGATAGCAAAGTAGGCAAACATTCATTATGCTCACCTTCTCCCATAACCACATCAAAATTATAACTAAACTATAGAACAACTATCATAGAGAATCACTTGAACTCTAACTAAACAGAACTCCTATAACTAAGGATTTAAAGAAGAAGCCACTTGGAGACTGGTAGGGGGGCAGCAACAAGGAACAAGCTGACCCCACATTCACATGTGGCCATTAAAAATTGGAAGGGAGATCTTGGCTGCAGAGTTTGTCTGTAAGGAATAAGGGATCCCCGCCCCACACCAGGCTCCCCAGCCCAGGGTTCCAGTGCCAGGAAAAGAAGTTCCCATAAAATCGAGCTGTGAAAAGCAGTGGGGACTGAGTGAAACAGAGAGCTACTAGAGACCCAGGTATCCTTGTGAAGAGGAACCCCAATGTTGCAAAAGCAGCTTTAAAATCAAAATGTGCCAGGGACATACAGGGCAGGACCTGAATTGCCTGGCTTCAGGGCAAGGGCTGGAGGGGCAGCTTTCTCCCACACAGAAGTGCTGGCAGAGGCCATTGTTCTTTTGATGAGGTCCCCCCACAGAATCCCTTCAGACACAGGCAGGAGCCAAGTCTCAGTTTTCATCAGCCTGGCTAATACTGTTCTCCCCACCCTGGTGATTCCCTGAGACCAACTGCCCCACCCAACTTGCTGGCCCTCCCAAGCCACTTCCAGTGGCTTTTCTATATACACATCCTGTCTTCATTCCTGCTTTGGACTTTACTAAAATCTATCAAAAGTTCAGAAACCCCAAACAATCATTGTCTGTCCTTAGCATGCCCCTTACATTTTACTAAGTAGCCCCAAGTCTGGCACTAGTGGCAGCCAATTTGAATTCACAGCTTAGCCTCTCCCAGGCACCAACAAGCCCAGCGCAAGCAGCACCATCTGCAGATCATTTTGTACCTCATACCAGGTGGCCCCAGGCAGGGTACAGACACCATCTGACCTTGGGCTACATCAGAGCCCCTCCCAAGAAGCCCTAGAACTGACACACCCAGTAGTCAGTTTCAGACAAAACCAGAGCACCACCCAACCACCTCCACAAATGATACACCCAAAGGGCAGACTTGGCAGGCACCAGAGCCTGAGTAAAGTGAGTCCTGCTCCTTTGGGTCAGCCCCTACAACAGCCCCATCCACTATAGTAACAGCTAGTCCTCATAGCCAATCAGCCTTAGGGTCAATCCCTCACACTGATGTGCCAACAGCAATCAAAATTCAATTACAACAGAAGGCACATACAACCCACACAAGGGACACATCTGAAACACCCAACTCAGGTGAACAAGGAGACTTCATCCCTGGGCTCCACAGGACACTTACTATATAAGGCTGCTCTACCAAGACCAGAAGACATAGCAGCTCTAATTAATACAAAGAAACAAACACAGGGAGGCAGCTAAAATAAAAAGAGAAAGAAACATGCCCCAAATTAAAGAATAGAACAAATTCCAGAAAAAAAAAAAAGAATTAAACAAAATGGAGACAAGCAATCTGCCAAATGCAGAGTTCAAAACACTGACTATAAGAATGCTCAGTGAATTTAGGGGAACAGTAGATGAACTCAGTGAAAACTTTAGCAAAGAAATAAGAAACACAAAAATGGAGAAATAAAACATTTTTAAAAACAGTCAGTAATGACAAATACAATAACTAAAATAAAGAATACATTAGAGCAAATCCACTGTAGATTATACAAAGCAGCAAACTGAATCAGCAATTTGGAAGATAAGGTAGCAGAAAATAACCAGAAGAGCAAAGAGAAAAAAAAACAATTTAAAAAATTGGGATAGTTTAAGTGGCCTCTGGGACATCATTAAGTGTACCAACATTTACATCATAGGGACACCATAGGAGAAGAGAGAGAGCAAAGAACTGAAAATCTATTTGAGGAAATAACAACAGAAAACTTTCCTTACCTGGTGAAGGAAATAGACATACAAGCCCAGGAAGCTTAGAGTCCCAAACAAGATGAACACAAAGAGACCCACATCAAGACATATCAAAAATAAAATGCCAAATGTGAAAGACAACGAGAATATTAAAAGCAGCGGGAGAAAAGCCATTACTTGCCTACAAGGGAGCTCCCATAAGACTGTGAGCTGATTTCTCAACAGAAACCTTGCAGGCCAGAAAGGGCCAGTATGAAATATTCAAAGTGATGAAGAGCAAGGACCTACAACAAAGATTACTCTACTTGGCAAAGCTACCATTTAGTATTGAGGGACTAAATATAGAGCCTCCCAGACCAAAAAAAGCTAAAAGAGCTCATTAACACCAAACTGTTATTAGAAACGTTAAAGGGACTTCTTTAAAGAGAAGAAAAAAAGATTAAAAATATGAATAATAAAATGACAATAACTGCACACCTATTAATAATTACTTTAAATGTAAGTGGATTAAAGACTCCATTCAAAAGACATAAGGTGGTCAAATGGATAAGAAAACAAGACATACACATACGCTGCCTACAAGAGACCCACGTCAAATAAAAAGACCCACAAACAGAAAGTAAAAGGGATAGGAAAGGATGGCGGACAAGTAGGTGGAAGCTGAGCCCACTTGCTCTTGCCGTCAACTCAGATTCTCAGGTGATCTTCTGACAAATAACCTGAACAATCAATGGAATCTCAGCTGATATAAAGTTTTGATGCCAAGAAGATTTTATAAGTCGAAGGAGAAATGCCCCATGCGTGGTTCCTGCAGCAGCAGAGACTAATCAGAAATCGCAGCTTTATGACTCCCTCGCCTCCCAGGGCCCAGTCCCATGCAGGGAATGCCCAGACCCTTGCCAAAAGTAACCTGGGAGGAGATTATGGAGTCAGAGAGATACAGGCTACACATACACAGCGAGCAGCATGTCCCTAGCTGCAGCGCCAAACACCAACTGGGAGGATACTAGAGAGAGAGGGGCTCTGTCTCCCAAAACAATCAGGGGCCACACCTAGGTCGGGCAGAGGAGGGATGCAACTAGGATTGACCATGAGGGACTTTTAGCTTTTTGGAGAGGTGGTGTGGATGGAGAACCAGACAGTGACTCGGTACTGCAGTGGGGGTTCCACAGAGAGACTTTTCAAAAGGGGAGCAGAAGCATGTTGGGCAAGGATCCCATGCACAGCTGCCCTGCCAGCAAAGGGACAAGACTGAAAGGTAGTTTGCCCCCACTGAATACAGCTGGGCAGGGAGATCAGAAAGTTGCACAGCAAAGGGATTTCTGGGCCCCAGCCCAGCATGGCTAGCAAGCAGGGACTACACAAAATGGAAAGATTGGGACTCTGTCTACTATGAGTGCAGTAGGCTGGGAATTAGTTGGGCAAGAGTTGAGTGCCTGAGATTATTTACAGCCAAGTAGAACCTCCTTCCCTGGCAGAGTTCGAACAACTGGGAAGGAAAGGAATTACCCAGATCCCACCTCCTGCAGGATTGCAAGCACCACATCCAACAAGGAAGCTCTGCAAAATAGGCAGAACCCCTGGAAGTGGCATATCTGTAGAACAAATACAGGAAGAGAAATTCCAAAAGGGCCCATTTTGAACTTCTCTCAGGGAGAAAAAATACACTGGTTCCTAGGGCCCTATTTCACTGAGGCCAGCAAGGCAGGGAGAACAGAAATCAGTGCAGCAAGGGGGAATCAGGGCCCTGCCCGGCCTTGGCTCTCACAAAGAGATGCCATCAGCACCAAGCAGGAAAGAGTTGACTTTCCTCCATAGATTGGCCCCTCCCTTGAAATGGACGGCTATTTCATCAGAAACTATACATTATTGGAAATAAGCTGGGACAGACCAAGACTGGTGGTACGGGGGCAGGGGGAACACACTCACAATTTTCCCACAAAACTGAACAGCGCCCATAGCTTCATCCTTCTCAATTATCCAAATAGTTTCCATGGGAGAATGTTCAAGCTTGGGAGGGGGAAGTGAGATAATAGTGGACAAAAGGGGAAGGGACTAGTCAAGAAACATGTATGAATAACCCATGGACATGGACAATAGTGTGGGGACTAACTGTGGGAGCAGGGGGTGGGCTGAGCAGAGGAGAGCAAAGGGGGAAAAACTGGGACAACCGTAATAGAACAACAATAAAACATTTATTAAAAAGTGTAACTTCTATGAGAAAAAATAAAATGGAATAAAAAAATGCTCAGTTAAAATGAGACAGCAGAAAATGGGATGAAATGAATAAAAAAATAGTTATAAACATGGTAGACATTAATACAACTATATCAGTTATCATTTTAAATTTGAATGGTTTACATACACAAAGTAAAAGACAGGAATTGTTGAAGTGAATAAGAAAACAAGACTCAACTCTATGTTGCCTACAAGGAACCTACTTTAAATGTAAACAATAAAAAGTCCAGCGATTGTCAGGGGCTTGTGGGCTCAAGGAAGATTGAATACGTGAAGCACAGTGGATAACTTAAGGTGGTAAAAACATTCTGTATAATACTGTTTTTGTGGATACATGATATCTTGAAATTGTCAAAACCCACTGAACTTTACAGCAAAAAAATCATGAACCACCTAAGAGACAAATGAGTAGCAAATTGAGTTTGACTTTGGAATAACTGCAACCCTTTAAGCATCCAGTGCCCTCATGCTGTTTTCTGGTTGCCCAGTGTCCCCCATGTCATGAATGTAGGTTCATGATATAATCTTTCCTATAAGTCAGCCAGGCAACTGCTTGGCTAGCTGCCTGCTGAGCAGCTCGGCACCAAAAAATAGATCAGAGTCTCACACAGTAACCATGCTATTCAGTCAGCTTTTACTGAATGCAGATTCACTCAGTAGAACATCAACGTACATTAGTATACTACTCACACTCTAACAATCTAAGAGAAATATCACACACACATACAGAGCAGTCTGTGGGGAATAACAAATCTGAGTCCCAGAGTCTCAGTCAGCAGATCCGGGAGAGAGCACAGTGGGCAAGGGAGTTGTCAGCATCTGGCAAGGAAGGATCTCCGGAGCCAGTGGGCAGCAGAGCAGACGAAGTCCTCAGTCCAGCAGAGCAGAGCCTCTGGCAGCCGATTGCAAAGGAGACAGTGTGGCATGGAGCAGCATCTTTGTATGTGGAGCTCAGCTGTCTCAGCAGTGGTCTGGAGCCTGCCTCAGTTATACCTCGAAAGTGGTGTGCTCCACCCTTCTGGGTCTCTTGATAAGTGTCTTGGCACCCCTGATGGCACATGGGGAATTTCCCCAGGAGCCTATCTCTGGGTGATCCCACTCTGTAGACATGGCTATTCTGATCACATGTGCAGATATCTTAAGTGTGTCTCCTTGCCAGATGTGTCTGCTCTGACTTAGGTAGTTTCCCTCTTGAACCAAAGTGTCATGGCTAATTGACAGCCATTTTGGTTGACATGGGTGACTCCACTTTGTTTTATATACTTTATGCTATCTTGACTGGACCAATGCCATTTTATTGGTCCTGCTCTCTATACCCCACCCAATACATCACCTATGACCATGCCCAGCATCTGTATTCACCTGCTCACCCATCAAATTATCTGTTTCTGTCCCTTTTCTTCAGGACTCTATTTTGATGATGGCAAGACATTCAGTTAACTGTTAATCTGTTCAAATTATTATTAACTCTCTGAGATACAGGAGCTGGACTTTCAAGCACAAAACTGTGGCCCAACGTGGTGAATCTTTAATGTTGGCTTCCAGGGTTGACGAACACCACACAGAATGGAAGGGTGTTAGAAGAGATGTCCAAGGCCAAGTAGAAATTAGGTGCTTTCCATTCTATTCCTTAAATTTTTATAGTGTGGGAGTAAAAGGTGAAAATAGCCACACTACACTATATACATAGATTCCTGTTGGGATTTTCTGTTCCTGCAACACTACATTGCCAGTGACCCTGGGTCCCCTCTTTGGTACCCCAAATATAGCAAGGCCTCTCAAACAATGTTGGCACCTGAGCCATACCCCCATTCCACTCCATTACTTAAGTGGCTACCCATGCACTAGGCTCAGGCAAGTTCATTAACTCCAAGAATAGGTGATCCCAACAAGGATCTATGTAGACAATGTGGTGTCTTTCACTCCTGTACACATGAAAATATTTACCCATTTAATCATCTGAATGTGTCTCTTATCATCTTTCTCATTTTATGTGCATTATCATCTATCTCACTGGGGTATTTTGAGGTTTAATTAACAATATGCATTGATTTGAGCCTTAAGGGGGAAAGAGCGAAAGAAAATGCCTTGCGTACATATTTGTATTATGGAGAATATAGTGTCATGGAAAATATGCTATAACAGCATAAAACAAAAAGAACTCTGGGCCAGACAAGTGAAAGGGATGATGTGGGGAACAGAGACATCAAAATTATATAAATCATGGACAAAAGATAAGTAGGAAAAATGTCTGGGTAAGAAAAATTAATTAGCTAAGTTATAAATCCAAAATATGTTGAATTATTATTGTCTTAGGGGGAAATGATCCCATATTTTCATCAGACAAGGCCGCATATAAAGGTTCAAACCAAGAAATGTAACAGTTGCCATGCTAGATACTTTCTATTCCCTCTCCAGATATACTTTCCACCTTCTCCAGTTGTCTGACCTTCACAGTCTGCATTAAAGGGTACCTTCACTATGGCTTCACAGAAGGCAGGAGGGGAGTGAGGCAAGAGTAGTTATTTTTCAGCTCTCTCTCTGATATGCTCTGGTGGAAAATGGCCACATTCCTCTAGCAAAGGCCACAGCTCCTGGCAGACCACCATCTCCTACAGCCCCTCCCCAGGGGCCTTCAGTTCCAGGAGTGGTAGGGTTCTATGGCTTTGTGCCATCTCTGGTTGACTTCCCTTACCCTGTCCACATCTTTGTAAGAGTCTCTTTGTTTATTTTTCCCTGTTACCTGCCTAGACTGATTGACAGAGATATAAAATATATAAACACAAAGATACTATAAAATATATATATTAATTTGCTGACAAGGACTTTTCAGTTTTAATGAAATAGATCTTACACAAAAAAAGTGTTAAGTAGGATTTGCCTCCTCTGTGGAACTCTTGATTCCAAGAGTTGGTTATGACTTTCTCTTTGTAAACAGGAAGATCTTAGCCCTGTTAAGATTTCCAGAGGAGGGTTCAGCCGAGTTCTAAGGTGCCTTGTACCCCAACCCTGAGTCAATGTCTTGGTCCCATCTGGAGCTGTCACCACATACTTCTACCCAAGTCATTTCCACCTCAAGCACTGTGCGAAGGCCCAACACTCACCTCTGAAGAGCCATCTCCAATGAATTAACTCCTATATGTGCTTTATTTTCTACATGAGATTGTTAGTTGGTACAAACACCACATCTGACATCATTTTTTCCAGTTTGTCCTCACCGCCATGTTTAATCTCCCCAATCTTTCAAGGGCACCTCCAGCCAGGCCTGGTACAGTGCATATCAAATAGCAAGCAAAGTTTGTTAATAAATCAAAAAATTCACTTTATCCAGGGAGTCAGATCAAAACCATCCAGACCAGTCTGGGGACACTCACTCACCTTGACCTAGCAGAGCCTCCCCCATCAATCCACCAAAGATAAGTTGACAACATTTTCCCAATCAGTACGCCATACCCTTATCCCCTTGACTTTTATCTTGTCTTAAATGGTAATATAAGCACTGAGCCTCCAAAGTAGTGAAAGTAACTTTTATTTTCGCATGGTTTCTATAGCCCAGGCATTTATATTATATTGTAAATCCAAAACTGCCATAAAAGTTAGAAGCTTCAAAAGTGTCTTTATAGGAATTTGGATTGCAGTCAAACTTTTACCCTCAATGTTCTCTCTCCAGTGGTGAAATTTTCTCCCTTACTACCTCACACTAGTACACCAGGGATGTCAGGAAGACCTGCAGACCTAAGCAGGTTTGGGCTATTTTTCATCACTCATCATTATAAACGTGTTTGTGTTTTAACTGTGTAGTATTCTTAAGTCCTGCTGCTGGTGATGCTTTCTGTAAACAACAGTAATTCTCAAGTGCTTTATCATGAATGCAGTGATTCATCGCCAGTGCAGAGAAGTGGCTTTATTTAGAAATGGCCAGGAGGAGGGGCATCGTTTTGTTCTATTTCATAGAGGATCTGCAAAATTCTGCTTCATTTGCCGTGCGTAGCAGGTCTAGTTTTTTCCTTTTTCTTTCTCCTACTATAAGAATCACATGCCTAAACATTAAGCAAATATCCCCAAATTGATGCTTTACCAGAACTATTTCTTCTAAATTGGTTCAAACAAAGTGCACTTTGCAAATCCCCACCCAGTCTAGTCTGTGTGGTCTCGCAATAACTGACACACAGGAGACATTAAATAAATGTTTAATTAATACTTGCTGAGCAATGAAGACAAAAGGAAAAATAGAATCAAGAAGGGAGGGAGGTAAAGTTAGTACGTGCAAATGAAAAGCAATCAAGGTCATAGACTACATCTCTGTCTGGTTCATGGGGCACTGAGCCTTACAGATTTAACACCTTTCTGTGACCTCAAGTGCTAATCACTGCCCCCTCTTGAATTTTAGTAGTAGGAAAACATTTAGAAGGAGAGCAACCGGCTTAGAGCAACTCATCTCCACTGCTGGAAAAATACAAGTCAACATATTTGACCTTTCAAGGTACATAAGCATATTTAATATATCAACTACTTACTGCCATAATAGTAGTGCATAACAAGAAGCTACAAAAACTTCAGTAGCATTCAGCAATAAGCATTTACTGTTTATGCCTTGGTCAGCTCAGGGTAGGCTAGATGGCTCTGCTGATCTTCGCCAAGCTAGCTCACATGTCTGTAGTCACTGGCTTTTGGTGAAACCATCTGGCCTTGGCTGGGACAACTGGAATTGCATGTCTGTTATCCCCCAGCAGGCTATTCTAGGCATGGGTTCATGGCAATGGGGAGGAGCTTGCCATCAGAAATACAAAGAACTCATAAGACCTAAGCTCAGAGTTTAGGCTTCAGCTATACCTCCTTCTACTGGCCAAAGCAAGCCATGTGGCTGAAACCAGGGACGGGGAAGTATTGTCCTGCCCTCATCGGAAATGGACTGCAAGGTTAAATGGCAAAGGGAGTGGTATAGAGATGGAGAACTGAGGCCAATGATACAGTCTACCACAAGTATATTCACGTAAAAATAAAAACTATGGCATCTTTAATTACAAAAATGCAACCCAGGCATATTTACAAGTACTAAACTAAGA
>VMDR010008489.1:0-36514 GCA_007922815.1 Macrotus californicus | reverse complement strand
TACCACAGTTTTTTGATCCACTCATTGACTGATGGGCACTTAGGTTGCTTCCAGCATTTGGCTATTGTAAATTGTGCTGCTATGAACATTGGGGTGCACAGGTTCTTTTGGATTGGTGTTTCAGGAATCTTAGGGTATAATCCCAGCAGTGGAATTACTAAGTCAAAAGGCAATTCCTTTCTTAGTTTTTTGAGGAAATTCCATACTGTTTTCCACAGTGGCTGCCCCAGTCTGCAATCCCACCAACAGTGCACTAGGGTTCCCTTTTCTCCACATCCTCTCCAACATTTGCTTGTTGATTTGTTTATGATGGCCATTCTGATCGGTGTGAAGTGGTATCTCATTGTGGTTTTAATTTGCATCTCTCTGATGGATAGTGATGCTGAGCATCTTTTCATATGTCTCTGGGCCCTCTCTACATCCTCCTTGGAGAAGTGTCTGCTCAGGTCTTTGGTCCATTTTTTAAGTGGGTTGTTTGCCTTCCTGGAGTGGAGTCATATGAGTTCTTTATATATTTTGGAGATCAAACCCCTGTCCAAGGTATCATTGGCAAATATGTTTTCCCATATCGTTGGTTCTCTTTTCATTTTAATGCTGTTTTCTTTAGCCATGCAGAAGCTTTTTAATTTGATGAAGTCCCATTTGTTTATTCTTTTGTAAGCCTCATTTTAATATTTTTATCCCACTCTGCAGCTGCTTCTAAAACCGGCCCAAGTCCCACAGCCCAACAGCTCCAGGCCACAGCCAACCATCCCTCTGAAGATTCCCCAGTAATACACAGCCTCTAGGTAACTTAAATGGCATTTAATCAACTAGTGCCCCAACAACTGCTTAGTGTTCTAGAGTGACTGACTGCCTTACCTCCCCCCCAAATCTCATCTAAACAAGAACCATGTTTCAGGTACCCTCTTTCCCTCCTGAAGAGCATCCCAGGAGCCTCCTATCCCCAGACGGAACTTGGGAACACTCTGCTGACTAATGAAACTGAAAAACTGCAAGGAAGCATAAACGTGAGAGGGGGAAAAGTGGTATCATTTGCTTCTGAGAGTCATATAATCCTCAAATTGTCAAGTAAAAATGTCCTGAGGTGGTTTTTTATGGGATTGTGTGGGGTCAGCACATTAAGAGGAGCGAGCAGCTCTGTCGTCTCGTGGAGTTCGGTAGCAGGAAGCGTGAATACCCAAGCTAATTCCTGCCTCGCAGCCTCTGGCCCTGGGCTGCTTAACATTTCTGCTCCTCAGGATCTGCATTTGCATGAGGAAAGCCTGGGCCTCCTTTATACGGGTGTGAAAGATGTATTAAAGGACAGAGAAATACTTGGAATTTGCAGACCAACTGTAGCAAACCTTCAACATCTGAGAGGAGAAAAATCAGTTTTTGTTTTTCACTCCTATTCCAGTGCCCTAACCCACTTACCGTTCCTCTATATGAAATAAAGTAGATTCCTAACTAGAATGGAGGATAAAACCAGTACTTGCAAACCTCTCCGTGAAAATTAGTAGCTGTCTATTTTGTCCAAGGCGATATGAATTTTTTCACATTGTAAACTCACCTCTAAAGGAAGACAGAGCTTCTAGAACAAGAAGCTAGGTTTTAGGGTGACGACTTATTTCATTTTGAGACACTCTGGATAAAATAAAATGGAATGTGTAGCTTCCTCAAAATTCAAAGACTTAGGAAACACCCTGACTGGTATGGCAGATTCATCATACAAAGCCCTGCTCCAGCAGAAAACACTGACACACTTGCTTGTCCCCGTCCGCACAGTGAGTTGTGTGGGCAGCTGGACTGAGGGGAGGCCAGGGTAGCAGTCTATTCGCACTTAATTCTAGCAATGCTGTTGACAAAGAAAAAAAAAGTCCAGGAACTCATCTGTGATGTGCCTCAAGTTTTTACATTTCTACTTCCAAAAAATAGCTCTGTTTCCCATTTGTCCCCACAATCTTATCAAAGGGAAACTGGGATTTTACTCCAAGATGTGGACTAGTTCTTCCATGCCCTGTCAGGCTTGAACAGATAAAGTTCTTCTTCCAGCATTGGTACCTTCATGATATGCTGGCCTTCGATTAGCTATTGGCGGTGCAGAGACCAGACACGCCCTTCCTCGCCTTGGATGGACGTCGTGCTTCGAAACATCCCTAAAACCTTAAATTATTTATTTCAGGAAGGGCTTGAGCCAGAAGACTAGGAAAATATCATCAAAGCCAGGCCCTTTCTTCCCCCTGAAGTTTTGTCTCTTCCCACCTTGACAAAGTGAAGAAGATGCCTGTTTCTCTTACCAGCATAATTTTAGGTGTCTGATGCAGTGCAGATGGAAAGTAGGAAAGAGAATGTCAACTCATTGAGGATTTCTTCACATGAAGAATAAAAGTTCTATCAAGATTTAAATACCCTTGCTTCAAGAAACACAAACAACCAAGCAAAATTTAGCTTACAAAAATTCAAATGAATGCCCTAGGGAGAAATACCTCAAACTAACAGACGCTCAGTCATTTTAGTGATCTTTTAGAATATTGGGATTTAACAACAGTTTATTAACTTCACAACAACAAAAAGGATGGGACTATAGGTCTAGGCATTAAAATAAAATTATTCCTACTACCTTTTCCATAATATGACAATTGTAAAGAACTCATCAAGACTAAATAAGAAACATTTTCTAATGAAGGTAGCTATTGTGTTCAATGAGATTAACATAGGCCTTGAATTTTAACAATGTTGAATGAAACAGCAGGTAATGAAAAGTAATCATCCTGAGTAAGCAGAGAGAACAAACAGAAGCACACCCAGTGGCCCTCTCCTTCACCCTGAGGTGCCCTAGTGTGGCACCAAACTTCCTCCTGTGGAACTTCTCTGCTGGCCTCCAGAAAGGGCAAGAACTTGGCCTCATTCCCTGTGTAACGTGTCAAATAAGGGTTTTCCCCCTGTTAGTCACCTCAATTCTACAAACCAAAGAAAGACAAAATAGGAATAAAATCCCCAATAAAAATGGCACAGAGTCTTAAGAAGAAAGATGGTGTAAAGTCACATTAATCATTTCTTTCCAGTACTGGTTTATATTCAATATATTTTGCATGAGTTTCAGGGGTACGACACGGTGGTTCAACAATCATATGCTTTACCAAGTGATCCTACTGATCTTTCCAGTACCCACTGGCACTGAACAAAGTTATTCCAGTATTATCGGCTATATTTCCTCTGTCGTACTTCACATCCCTGTGACTATTTTGTATCTACTCTGCATTCCTCCAACCCTTCACCTCTTTGACCCAGCCCCCCAACCCCCCTCCTCTCTGGCAACCATCAGTCTGAAACCACATTAATCTTAAGGAATCAAATATATGAGTTTGGGAGTGGGTCTCCAATTCTGAGTACAACCTCCTTGAAGACAGGCGCTGGGCTGCACGCTGACTGGTGACTCTGGCAGCCTTGGGGACAGAGACTCAGACTGTGATTGGGGCTTAGTGGCAGACACATCTCTCATCTGGTGGGAGGTCCATGAAGGACTATGCGGGGGGGGCAGAGGGGGCTCCCCTGCCTCCTGTTTCATCTCCTCTGTGAAACCACTGGAACCCGGCTCTCAGGGCCTCAGCAGAAGCAAAATATCAGAAAAAGGTATCTTTGGGCAAAAGCTCCAAGGCAAATAAAGATGTAAGGCCATTAAATAGAAATGATATCCATTTTGCTCTGGTACCTGACCTTTTCACTTGGTTAATACATGAAAATAGCCCCAGAAACATTTTCTCTTTTTTTTTCTGAAAAGATCTCAAATTTTCTAGGTCTTGAACATGTCAGCCACTGTGCTAAGTGCTTTGACATTTGACATGTTATCTAATTTAATCCTTGTAACCTTGTACAGTAGGTGTTTCATTCTAATTTTACAAGTGAAAAAAAATGAAGTCTCAGAGAAGAACAAAGGATGGAAAGCTGGTGATAATTTCTTGAGTTAGGGTATGGATAAGGCATGAGCTTATTATCACCAACATCTATAAAAACAGCCATTACAAATACAAATAAAATAAAGATTTTTTTTTTCATTTTTTACAAGGTCATGACTAAGATAAAGTCTCTTGTTAGTAGCGGGCTGCCCAGTTCAGAGGTAAGCCTGTCACAACTTTGGCAGACAGGGAGGACAGCTCCTAGAACTTCATTCTTGGGTCTCTCTATGATTCACAGTGAACAAAAGCTCTGTCCCTGGGCTAGGCTATCTGGGTTTGATGCCAAACTGTATATGTGGGGTGAATCCTAGCAATAAACCTACTGGCTGTATTCCCTTAGGCAAACTACTCAACTTTGGAGTTTGGAATAGGCTATTTAAAGGGATGAGAACAGGATGGTGTTTGCATGGGACACTTTAGGTACAGCCTGGCGTTGTTCCACATGACGAGAGACCAGCAAAAGACCTTCAGGAACAAGACAGGCCACTGGCACAGCCCTTCCACCCAGCAGCGTGCAGGACCCCTCAGCAGACAGCGGTCTTCAGGGCGCTGGTTTGGCCCCAGCATCGGCCAAGCCTCTAGGTATTTGAAGTTTCCTGAAACGGACCCCGTGCTGTTCCTCGACTTCCCTCCAGGGTGCGCAGTGAAGGCGACCCTACTCCAGCGTAAAGGCATCCCTCGTCTAATTCCACATTCACTCTGCTCCACGGTGCACACTGTTCCCTGCATGCTGCAGGACTTCCTTTTGAATCTCACTGCCCTGTATTGGAAGTTAAGAAAACTGAATACTGGGTTTTTCTGACTCTTTTTATTTTTTTTTATAACTTTCCTCCTTCTTCATAGAGCAGTATGGATGTCTCTGATTGACTAGGGGGAAGCAAGTTGGGGGGTAAAAAGAGCTCAACAAATAGTATCTCAATATATAGCCTCAGTTCATAAGCATTATGTATAGAAGAGACTGAAATGCAAGTATCTGAAGTTGGAGTTATTTCTAACATTATTTATATGAGCAAAACCCTAAAAGTGCCAAATTCACTCAATCATGATAGTTGGCTCACAGCTACACTTACCGTCCCCTCCTTTCTCTCTTGCCTCTCCTCCTGCTCATTAACGCACTCCAAGGACGCTCCCCTGAAGTGAGGCTTGCACATTCGCTCCTGTGATAGTAGAATTCCATCAATCAAACGGTATTTATTGTCAGGCCGGGCCTCCCTGTGATGTCCCTCCTTCCACTCCCATTACCACACACACCACCTCCACTGCACCTTGCTTAGTCTTAACATTTTCACACTGTTTCTTCCATCTCTCATACCTGTACCAGATGACAACGGCAACTCTGTTTTACAAACCAGGGTCAAGTAACATCTAAATTCCAATGCAAGACATTGGCTCATATAATGAAAATAAGGGCATTCACCTTTATAATGGAGTGTTGGAATATATCATAATGAACAACGTATTGTTCTGGTATTGCTGCTGACAAAACACCTTCCCATGCCCTGTTTGATTAAATGAAATAGCTCAATATCTCATTCCAAAGAAGTGTTCCAATGAAAGGAGGTGTTACTGGTGTGCATCTGTTAAGAGAAGCTGGTCTTCTCACAGGCCAAATGCTCACAAGATCAAGCACAGCTGCCCTCTCACCTGGGAAGGGAGCCGCATGAACAGTTTGGAGAAGGCCAGCTGCAGGAGGTTTGCAGAATGAGATGGCCAATCCTTTAAATGCAGTCAAGTCCCTAGGCACTTCTTTTACCTGGCCTAAATATTCTCATTATTTCTGTGATGCAGTTCAACAAATTACATTTTTTTTTTTTCCTCTTGAGATTTCACCACTGGAGCCACCAAAAGCATCTGTCTCTGCTATGGTTAGCCTGTGGCACATTGAACATCACTACCAATCTTTGCCCATTTGCCAGCAGTAGCAGAAATGTCCATGCTACCTGGGAAGGCTAAGTAATTGCCAAGTAATTAGCGAGGGCCAATAGTCATTTAAGTGGTACTCCCTTCGGTAGGTTTCTAGAAAGCAAGACTTGTGAAAGCATTCATGGAGTCTTAAAAATCAGAACAACTTAAGCAAGTAACACTAAGATAGAAATACCCAAGAGTTTTTTTGCAACCAGATATGGTGTCAGCATGGCATTAAGGTTCAGGTCAGGCTGATTCATGAAACAATAGGTCACATCAGAACTGTAATGGGATTGATATACTACAGCTTGCTAGAGTATAAGAAATACTTCCATCATTTTCTCTTTGTTATTTATGCACCATCCCCAGAATCAAAGAAGAAAGTGATATCCCAATGAGATACTGCGGTCCAGTCCCTCTACAGATACAATCTTACTGAACCCTGGAAGCCCCGTTGATACTAAGTAGATGAGCAAAAGTCAACAGATAGCACTGTCCACAGACAACTCTTTGATAACAAAATAGTGGTAGGAATGGTGACTTTGATGATGCTGATAAAGGTGACGATCACATAAAGTAGGGTGGCAGCAAAGGAAAAAGCACTTCATTCCCCTTCACTGAGCCATGCCCACCACTTCTTTTAAATCTCAGCTCGAATGCTGTCCCTAAGCCCAGGCAACATAGATTAGTCTTTAACTGTTCATTGCTTCGGCATTCACGTATTCGATTTCTAATGCACCATTTTTACCAGCTACTTTATTTTATAATTTTTCTAAAATTATTTCAATTCTGCATATGTTGCTTTGCTCTCTCCTAGCAAACAGAAGCTGTAACTAGTAGTTTTTAATCCTACCAATTCAACCTAGTTGTTCAGAGCTCTCTGCATCATAGGTGCTGCTTAGTAAGTAAATTCAAGTTTGCAAATGTATACACATGGAACACCTATTTGAGATGAATAACAACAGGCTGTAGAAAATGCAAAGACGAATAAGACATGGTCTTCCTTTGCAGTCATGAAACGTAACACTTAGTAGACAAGACAGATTTCTGAACAAATAACAATAGGAGGTAGGATGCCATTATTGCCTATGTAATTAATGAGTGCATGGACAAATGCTTAAAGAAAAAAGTAAGATATTTGCTACAGTGATTACAGAAGAAAGCAATTCCTTTATACGGAAAAGACCAGGGGAATCTACATGAATGAGGTGAGGTGCCTCAGGAGGACAAGCATGAGAGCCAGGCAGACTGAGCCTGAGCAAGTACAGGCGGCCAACGGTGCAAATTACGCTCAAAAACTAATGAAAAGTGTAACACAGCTGCGTACTATGTCAGCGAGGAGAAATGTGAGACAAAGCTGGAAGCTTAGTTGAAATCATCACGGGAAAATGTTGAAAGTCAGACTAAATAGCTGTACCTTATTGTGTAGGTCTCTACAAGCAGACCTCATTTTATTGCATTTTTTACAAATTGAAGGTATGACTCTCCACCAGCAAAGAGATTACAACTCACTGAAGACTCAGGTGATGGTTAGCATTTTTCATCAATGAAGTATTTTAAAATTAAGGTATGTGCATTTTTAAGACATGACGCTATTGCACACCTAATGGACTATAGTCTACACTATATGCAATGGGAAACCAAAAAGTTCATGTGACTTGCTCTATTGAGATGGTCATGATATTGAGGTGCTCTACAGCTGAACCTGCAATACTTTTGAGATATGCCTGTATTTCCCAAACTGTTATCGAAGAAACCCCAGTCCTAAGAGATTTTTTTGTAATTACATAGTTGCATGGTCAGAAATTTGGGGAAAATGTACATGCTATGATCCCTTCCTGAATATTCCTTAAGCCCTTTAGTATACTAAAGTTTCTGTAAAGTCTGACACAGTAAAGAACATTGTAGTATTTTTTAACTCCCAGTTTCTCCAGTTCTAGAATTCTTTCAATTATTTGTTCTTCTATGACATTAATTAGCACCTTGTAGATCTAATTTTTAGGAGAATACGGTTTGTAAAATTCTGCTCCAGGCAAAGAGGACCAGTTATGTACCTGGAAGGAAGGGAGTGATGGGATCTGATTCACGTTTAAAATTGCTCATTTAAAAAAAAAAAAAGGATTTCGATGACGAGGGAAAAAAGGAAAAGAACTCATGGACATGGACAACAGTGCGGTGACTGTGGGCGAGGGGTGCTGTGGGTGCAGGTAGGAGAGGTTATGGGGAGATAAGTGGTCATGGAAAAATACAATTAAAAAATTAAAATTAAAAAAAAGAATTTCAAGCAATATAGAATTATTAGTAGGATCCCTGAAACCAAGCCATCAACAGATCAAGCCCAAAGAGGGAGGCAGGGTAAGTTAGAAAGACTCTTTTTTAAAAAATCATGGTAAAATATGCATAACATAAAATCTACCATTTTTAAGTGTACAGTTCGGTGGTGTTAAGTATGTAGACGTTATTCTGTGACCTTCACAACCATCCATCTCTATAACTGTCCACCTTTCCAATCTCAGACTCTCAGTCTATTAAACAATAACCCCCACTCTCCTGTCACCCACCTCAGCCCCTGGTGACCAGTGGTCTACCTTCTGTCTCTATGAGCCTGATCATTCTAGGTACTTCCATAAGTGGAATCATGCAATATTTGTCCTTTAGTGTCTGATATTTAACTTAGTATAATGTTTTCAGGAAAACTCATATTTAAAAGAGGAGGCCTGAGTTCCACTTAAAAAAAAAAAAAAGACCCTCACACCACAAGAGGCCCTGTTAGAATTACTAGCAAAAAGGCAAGCAAGACACATCCGAATGTGAAGCACTGGCGGATATGAAGGCATTAAAACATTCCTCAGGAGGACGATTCTCTAATACAAAGGGCAGAGATGTTAAGAGTTTAAGATACCGCTTCCCGTTATATAATTTCTTGGGAGATTGTGTCATACATAGCCTGTCACTTTCTGGAAACTAATCAACATCATCCAAAGCCATCAAAAGGCTTGGTTTATGTTTAATTATCCAGAGTGCGTCAACATCACAGAAGTCACTGAGGCTGCTTGTCCAATATCTACCACAAAGGAGAGCACAGGCTGAGGATGAGGCTTCCGTTCGTCCCACAGGGTTACCTTTCAAGTCATGAACGGCAGAACCTGGCCTGATTAGCACTCAGATATCAAAGGCAAAACAGAACTGTTTTGCGGCCTGGGACACTCTCACAGGGAGAGAAAACAGGGAAAGTGAGTATGCTCGTGTGAAGGCAGGAAAGTCGAGAAAAAGGGAAGATATTAAGGCCTATCTTGGTTTTCTATTGTTGCTCAATTACAGTTGTCCGTGTTTGCCCCCCTCACTCTGCCCCCACCACCCTACCCACCCCCACCCCATTTGGCTTTGTCCCTGGGTCCTAAAGGACTTGTTCCACGGTGACCCTTCCCCTTCATTCCCTGTAATCCACCTCCCCACGCCCCTCTGGTTACTGTCGGCCTGTTCTTTGTTTCCACATCTCTGGTTATATTCTGCTTGCTCGTTTTTTATCTTTTCCTTGTCTCCTGAAGTCATGTTGTTTTAAAGCCAGATCCCTGAACAACTAGACAAGTGCAAGACAGGTCCTCGTCTCCTACTTTGGTCCTAGCCCCTACCTCCCCACTAAACCATCCATCACGTGGCTGCCAAATAATTTCCGCAGTGAGCATCAGCACGGTGGTTTTCCTTCCTCAGCTGCAGAACTTCCGGCCCTCCAGGAGGTCCCCATTGTCTACCAGTGAGCTTAACATGCCCAGTCCTCCATCATTCAGCCTTTCACAAGGAGACCAAGCCAAAAACCTGCACATCAGCCATGCTTCTCTCCTTGTGGCAAGCCATTCCCGGTGTGTGCGACAGACTGTTGTTTGGTGTACTGAAGCATGGAGCTTGTGGGAACACAGCTGAGTTGAGGAGCAGCCTATGGAATCTGATGCTAAAGTTCACATTCCACTTCCTAGTGGTGTGCCCCAGAGTTAACTGCTTAATTTCTCTGTACCTCAGTTTCTTCACCAGAAAAATGGGAGAATGACAATGTCTCTGTGACTGGACACATGTGTAGGTTACATGAGAGAATATGAATGAACAGTGCTGGGCCTGTCAGCAGTCCTAGACAGCGATGACCACTTCAGAGGATCACACAGCATGGCATGGACCACTCGACAACGTCTTCTGGATGAAAGAACCAATTGAAATTAAGTAACACTACGGCAAAATGAAAGATTCTTGTGTTCAACACGGGATACCCTATTCAAATTGAAAACTTGCAAACTATTTAGGGATGTCTACCATGTTTCTGTATTATGAAAGGGTATAAAATGCTGAAGTTGTCACTTTTGGCTTCTAATAATAAATTGAGCCAAACAAAGGAAGAAAGAAAGAGATTGGTAGGGAAAATCAACCACCTATAGATGTCTTTTGCTTATCTGTGTTCTTATGCAAACCCCACATGGCTGCTCTGCTAACCCGTGTATCACAGACCTGCGAACAACACCCTGCCAGAGCTCGGCCACTCTGCTTCCTCCCCCTGGATCCAATACCCCCGGTTTTCCCCTGGGGCCCGATATCCCTCTTAAACTTTTCCAGTGACAGCAAACAGACCCCTCTGACACTGACAAATAAAAAGGATTCACAGTCACTTTCCCTTACCTATCTCTGGCTTTTGCCATTGTTTTTCTGTTTTTTAGTTTTGTCATTTTCAGTTCTTTTCATACATTTATGTCAACCTCCCCCATCATGGTTGCTCTTGTCCATTGACCTCTAGCACCCTCCTAACCACCTTCCTGGATTTTCTTATGCATATCTCCTAATATTTTACTCTTGGGCCTTTATTAATATTGAGGGTCCGGCACCAATAACGCTCCTTTTTTATTCCATAAAAATCTGTTACTACAAAATCATGTAATTCGGTGACAACAATATCACACTCAAGCACACCATATGACATTTTCTGTGAAATGTTCAAATTGCTACCCATCTCATGCGAGATAGTCACATACCCGACCAACCACAATGGCATTACTTCTGCAGGACCCTCTATTGGAAATGACCACATGGGCAGGGAAACAGAAAAAGTGATCCGTAGAAACAAAAGAACAGCAAAAGCAGGTGCATGAAGGGGGTGTCCTGGGCCTCTCAGCACTTCAGTCCATCACTGTCCAGAGGCCACGCAGGTGCCCTGCTGGTAGAGTCACAGGAGACCCTCCTAACCTTCTCTTTTCACTCCAGTTGGTTCCAACTGAGTCTCTATTCTAACAGAATAATGCTTTTCAGGTGTTATTCGCCTAAAGTCAGAAAAAGTTACAGCTCTCCTGTGAATGTGGCCTTCATTTATGGCATAAAATCAATATCTTGTACTGTCTTCGCCTCATTTTTTAACTTAGCAAAATGAGTGGTTATACCAAACTGCTTCCTGGAGCTACCAGAAAGGACACCTAATCAATCAGCATGTCTTAGAGAAATGCAGTGAACACCTCCACTGTGTGGCTCAGTGTACTTTCAGGAACACCAGTGGGTACTCTAACTAGAACATCCCTCATTAGCTATTTGACTTGGGGGGGAAGGGGGGAATTTTACCAGGATTGGGTTCAAGTTTGACTCTGACTCTTTTCCTGACTCTGCGGCAAGTATTCTAGAAGGATCAGTAATTATCTGAGCAACTCAAGCTAAAAACTTGGGTGATTGAACCTAGATTGGGATGTTGAATATCAGAGACCCAAGCAATTACATATCTATAGGCCCATCTAACTTAACTATTCCAGTGCCAGCTAGAGTAAATATCTTATTTTAAGAGCTTTTTATAATTTACCTTCTACTCTCATATTTTTGATGCACCTGTTTTCTTTCTAAGTTTGAACCACCAGCCTTAATTCTCTACTGTGTATGTATTTATTTTTTAACTATTCAAATAAACACCTTACAGATGGCCTGATTCTTGAAATCCTTCACTTTCTCTGAAATAGTATGATTCTGTAATCATCCCTCCCTGTCTGAAAATGTAAAGGAGGTATATGACAACTGATCTTCTTTGCATGATCTCTCTTCAAATTTGATCCCATGATAATCCGACCCCTGATAAAAATTCAAAGCAACACCAAAAAAAAATGAAGCACCGTTTGATTTTATAGCCAGCCAATCAAATTAAAGCCTCTATGTTCTCTTTCTCTGATTTATCTTCCAAGAATGGATTCGACTATCTTGGTGAAACTGCCACTAACTTAGATTTTATCTGATTTAAGAGTCTCCATATAGCTCCCAGGTGACAAAGATGTATGATCTTTGGATATTCATTCTAGAAGAAAAAAATACAACGTAAAGGAATTATGATTGAGCTTCAGGTGAAATCATGCTGCTCCTAAATGATGGAGGATGGAGCCCATCGGTACCCTCCCCCATCCCTTCTCTCAGTGACGTATGGCTCCACAAACCCACTCCCTTCAATTTCTCTCACGGATCGTGTCCCCCGTAAGCAGCCATGTTTGTGAAAGCTGAAATGCCACGATGATGGATCACAACCAGACCCTCCATTTGGGGCTAGATGCCTGCGATCTGTCATTATGTGCAAATTTGCTTCTTGCCGGATCTGCGAGAGACAAATAACGAAGATGAAATTGCACATTGTTTTATATCCTGTTTTAAGTAAATGAAAATCAGGGTCAGATATCACAGGACTCAGTGCAGCCTGTGAGTTAGGGAACCAAGCCAGCTAAGCCCCCTCCAAGCCCTTCCCCTCCTTTCCTCCAGATTTCCAGTGTACAATGCACAATGCCCCCCCCGCCACCAAAAAAGGTAAGGCCATCTGACTTGAACTCCATTTTATATGAGTTCACTTCATGCTGGCACCCTTGACCTATTCCTTATCTCCTCCAACCCACCCAGATCCCAACCCAGAGGTGATTCCTCGACTTCATTTCAGATGACACCATTTCAGCCTCCAGCAGGAGCCCTGGGGAAGTGCTCACTACCTCTACTTTTATCTCCAGTGAATATCGAATCATCTTTGAACAAATAAAAGTGAGAAGGACTTTATCAGTTTTATTAAAGCTGTAAATTTTGTTTTTAAAACCTGCCAAAGCCTGTGCTCCTAGAACCCTTGAAGAGCAAATTAACTTTTTTCCAGGTCTTTTTTCTCTGCTGAGCCCTCCAACCAGTCAGAGCGACAGAATACCCCACACGGGCATGCATGGAATCGTCCCATGAGTCAGGGCAGCAGCTTCTGTCAGGAGGGATTCACACTCGGTGCTATGCAGTAGCTCAAAGAGAAAACCTGCATGTCTAAGAACTGTCGGCCAGGAAGACTATTGGTGGCTCTGGTCTCATAGATATACAATAGCTACTTCGAATTGCTTGAAGTTATCTACCCCAGAACCCAAAATGTGCCTTCTCTTCCCACTCCTTGCTGTCACCTCCTTCTCTGTTAACATGATCCCTCCTTAGCCTGGCCCAGATCGGCCAGAATAAACCAGCTCTCGGAACCGGAACCGGCTTTCTCACACACACAAAGAAACACTGCAGGCACAGACATTGCTGTTTTGCTCATTGCTATGTAATTAGAGCTTAATGTGTGTCCGGCAGGCACTCAGTTACATTTGTCATGTGAAAGACTGAAAGGGATCAGATCTTGGAGGCCCTACAAACCAGGTCAAATTTTCCACTCTATCCTAATATCAATTGGAAGTCATTAAAAGGTTTTTTGCTAGAAAATTACGTGATCAGATTTCTATTGGAAAAAAGATAACACTGGTGGCAGAATAAGGAAAGGCAGAGTGGATCACTGGAAGAATGTTGGGAAGCTATTGTCCATGTGCAGGTGAGCAATAACCACCCAGCTCAGGGGATGGAGAAATGGGACCAAGCTGACAGAGTTTTGGGAGGGAGAATGAATAAGATGTGGCTATGGACCAGGTGTTGAGTGGCAAAGTAAAAGAGCCTGATTCTGGAGCAGGTGGCAGAGCTATTGATTAGATGCAGTAACAGCAGAAGCCTGGGTTTTATAGGTAGGTAGGTAGGTAGGCAGGTAGGTAGGTAGGTAGGTAGGTAGGTGTGTGTGTGTGTGTGTGTGTGTGTGTGTGTGCGCACGCGCAGGTACGTGGGGCCAAAACCTGCACAGAGTTGTTCAAACAGCAGAACATTTTTAAAGCTTTTGTTAGCTGATAACTTTTAAAAATGACAGGATGCACATAAAAATCCAGACTTTTTAGCTTTTAAACAAAAAGTTGAAAATCTAGTAAAGTTAAACCCACAGTCTCTTAAGCTAGCCAAGAGTGAGGGTTAAGAAGTGGCTTTCCTCTTACATGGGAGTGTCCTTTCCCCTTCACCACAGAACCCTTATTCCTTGTGGTCTCCCCCACCCCACCCCCAGATTCTCAGGAACCACTGTCGTGAGGTTTGTGTGCTTCTTCTTCTTAAGGAAGAGCTGAGAGAAAAGTACAATCTTTCTTACACTACCATCTCTGTTGAAAATTGAAAAGGAAAGCTACTAAGAGGACTATTTCATGGGGGGAAAAAAATCTTAACAATTTTCTCACATCACATTGTCTGCCTAGCACCTAAAGGCATTTGATGCTGTGACCCCTCACACGGTTTCGGGAGATAACTTGGATTACTGTCATGAGATTTGGCTTGGGGATCCACTGCCGAGAACTATAGCAGCAGATGGTTCTCTCTCATCAGGCTGCCGTGGTCTGGGATTCCCATTCTATTCGTCATTTGTTTTTGCCTTTGATGCCATAGCTAGCTGTTTTTATATCCTCGTTAAATTGGTGGTAAGTGATTTATTTATAATAAAATTATGTGTACTGATATCCTTTTCTGGTGAGATTAGTGGTGAGTGAAAATTGCACTGTTAGTCCAGAATTACGCAAGAAAGCACTAATAGTGAGCTAATGTTAGGTCATGCTTATTTTAGCAGTTATAGGGCTTATGAACTTCCAAGAAATGGCATTTTCCAGAAATGTGGAACAGACCTGTTTACAGAATTCTAAAGCCTCCTTAGATCAATCAGTTAAGCACACCTTATGTGAGGATGAACCTTAAAATAGCTTTATTTAATAATTTTTTTTAAACCCCTCTGCTTGGGCTCAGGCCCTAATTCAGCCACAAATGTTCTGTCTTCGGACAAGTTAATTAACTTTTCTAAACTTTTCTATAAAATGAGGGTTAAATAATAGGTAAACAATATACTTCTTAGAACTCTGGAAATTACTATGTAACATGTTGCACAAAATCATATATAACATTTTACAAATTTTAGTTGTGATTATGTTTTCTGAAGATAACAAAAAAATAGTGTATGTTGAATCTGCCTCCTGTTCAAACCAAAATTTCATCAGCTTTCTTCCGCTTTATTAACATTACATTGATAGTTGAACTCCTTGGTAAAACAGAAGCTTTTCATTTGTGTTTAATTTCAAGAACATGTTGGAAAGAAAAGTTTTCATATTGAACCATCTTTTCAGAGATGTCACTTTTTGACTTCCCTGTGGTACCCCTTGATGCTGAATTTACATCTAATAATCATTTGATAGGTTTTCCTGAAAAGCCTGACCCTAAAGGTTGGAAGTTTGAGCAACTTACTAAAAGATTAAACACAACATTGCAAAACATTGCAAAAAAAAGAACACGCTGTCCCCGGCGATAGGAGTTGCTATAGTGCCCTCTTGTGGCGCTGTCCTGTCGACGCACCTCACAAAGGGATGATGTAATGAATGTGGTTACAGGAGGATGCTCTCAGGACTAATTTGAGTTGGCTGCATTCTGCTGCTCTTTATTTTATATGTTGAAGAAACTTTTACATGTGGATGTCATTCACCATGATCCTCTTAACTTATCCACAATGTGATCATATGTTGACTTTTACAATAGTATTTATTGGAGGGCTTTTTCTATGTTTTTGTTGTTTTTTTTTTAATTCATGACTATCAAATTTCTTGTCAGGAAACAGAGGTTTTTAAAATTATATTTTGGGAACTTCTGGTCAAGATGGCGGCATAGGCAGACAAGACTCACCCCTTTGCACAACCACATCAAAATTACAACTAACGTAAAGAACAACCATCACTCAGAACCATTAGAAATCAAATTGAATGGAAGTGAGACAACTACGGAATTAAAAAAATCGCATCCATCCAGACTGAGCCAGCCAGCTGGTGCCATGTCTGAGACTCCATCAACCTGGCTAACACTATTTGACCGGCCATGGAGATCCCCAGACTCCACCCCACCCACCTTACAGGCCCACCCAAGCTGCTTTTCCAATGTGAATGGCTGGTCTTGGCTCCCGCTTCACAACTTCCCAAATCCTATCAAACAAGCAACAGTTGGCTTCATTGAGCCCCAGGTCTAGCACTAGCAGCAGCCAACCTAGATTCACAGCTTGGCTTTGCCTGGGAATCTCCAAGCCAAGCACAAGTAGCAGCCACCTCAGACTGCTTTATAATTCAGGCAGAGTGGCCCCAGGCAAAACACAGGTGGGGGGTGATCTTGGCTTGTACCACTTGGGAAACCCCAGGGCCAGCACATCCAGTGGACAGCTACAGATCATGTTGGAGCACCGCCACCCTGCCCCTGAACAGCTGATCCTCCACAGAGGGCGGAGGTTGGTGGACAATGGACACTGTCAGTCCTTGCAGCTGACTGGCCTGGGTAAATCCTTCCTATTGATCTGCCAACATCAACCAAGGCTCAACTACAAGCAGAAGGTGTACTCAGCCCACAATGACGGCACACCTCAAGTACCCAGCTTGGGTGATAGAGGAAGCTGTGCCACTGGACCCTACAGGACACCTACTATATTAGGCCACACAACCAAGACACGGACTCAAAGCAGCCCTACCTAATACACAGAAACGAACACAAGGAGGCTGCCAAAACAGAGAGACAAAGAAGCATGGCCCAAAGGAAAGAACAGATCAAAACTCCAGAAAAATAACTAAACAAAAGGGAGACAGCTGCAAGGGTAGCTGGAAATGTCTTTCATTCTGTACTGCAATGTGTACAACCTAAAAGCATCATCCTGTTACTAAGGAAAAAGAGGAGAATAAATGAATGGCTAGCAGCTTCTGGCAGACTCTAAATTCTAAATTTCCACACACAGTACTGTCCAGGTGAAAATTTTCAGGAAATTAACAAAAGAATCAGTGGGTTTGCATTTAGATGAAATAAAAGTAAAAAGAGCAGGAATATTTTTAATGACCAAATGAAATACTACAACAAAGAATATTTAGAACATATTTACATTTATGCCTCTTCCAACCAGTAAGAGTAATATCAAGTATGTTGCTGTACTGAATATGCTCCCTGTATGTTTGAATTATTTTGTAGCAAATCAGTCAAACATACTAGAGTATCCAGAAATGGAGTCCAAGAGTGAAAATGATGAATACATAGGAAAAATTTGATAAAATGAAATGTCATGAAACGTCCCCCACAGACGCACAAAATCCGTAACCAAACAACTTTCCGAGGAAAATCTCTGCAGCACAAAAAACAGAAAGCTCATTTTCTTAACTTACAAAGGAAACCACAACCAAATAGCAAAAGAAGAGCAGCACCAAGGAAAACTGAGAAAAATACATAAGCAGGTATTTCACAAAACAATAGAAGTATCCAAACTATGTATATAGATGCCTTAAGACTTCTGCTTAAATTTCATGAACTGAACACATGATGTTTCCCATCCTTTCCCAAATCCCCATTAAAATGACAGTAGAGGAATTTTTTAAGGCACACATTTGTAAAGACAAAGAGTGTGAAATCAGATAACAGCAGATCATGGAGATGACAAAGTTTTAGAATCTAGGAAGCCATCAGGAAAGTGATACCTGAGTTAGAACTGAAACATAATCAAATTAAGTGCCAATGGAAAGGGGCCTGGGAGGTCAGGCAATTCAGTACAATCAAGCCTGTTTGTTCAGCCTTGGAAAGAGCCAGGAGCTGAGGTACCAAAAGCGAAAATGCAGGGCAGGAAACAGATGCAAATCATTCCATTTGCCAAGCATTCCTGTTCATTGGGAAAATAGTGTAAAATAAGGAGGCAAAGACGCCTGTCCTAATGGAGCCTATCTTCTAATAGTGAGTTTACATTCTAATAAACTAACATATAGTTTATTGGGATATATACTAATAAACTGTGTATGTATTAATAAACTATATATATTCATATGGGGGATTAAGGGCTGTGGGAAAAAAATCAGAACAGAGCGAGGTAATCCTGGGGATGTGAGCACACTGTGAGACTTGGTGATCTGGTAAGGCCTTGCTGAAAGGCGCTATCTGAGCTCAGGCAGGATTCAAGGGGAGCCAATCATTTGGCTATCTGGTGGAAGGTGGTACATCAAATGTAAATGTCCTAAAATGGAACTGTGGCTAGTATGTTGGGGACTAGTGTGGTTGCTGGGGGTGGGGGAGTGAAGGACGGGCATTAGCAGATAAAATCGGGAAGTAACTGGGACACCTTGGAGGCCATTCTAAGGACTTTGAAATAAGACTGGAAACTACAGTATTTGAAGTTGAAATTTGATGAATTAATTGAAAGTCACTAAAATAAGATAGAAGAAAAAAGTCATTAATAAAGAGCAGTTTGACTCTCTGAAACTGTTCCTCTTTCAACAGAGCTAGAAAGGGGCCTGTCCCAGAAACAGAAGAAAACTAGAGATTTACGTTCTTGAAAAGTTTAAACCACAGAGCATCTAGTCACAGAGACATCAAGCACAGCTGTCGGGAGAGAGGTCCCATTCTGAAAACAGGGGGCAAGAGGAAGCCTGCTTATTCATTGCCACACCAGTGCTTTTCTCCTCTCAGCCCTGCTCCCACAGAATGGTGACTGCCCAGGAAGAACCGGCAGGATTTCTATTTTGGGGAAACCGGCATGCCCAAGAAGAAGGAGCTCCAGGCTGACATTCAGGAATCTCACAACGCGCTCCCCACATCCTTCCCCAACCCCCTGCAGTCAAACCCAACAGCTCTAGAAAGAACCTCACCCCTCTCCTGAAGCTCCTCAACAGCCTTAACTATGACCAGCCAGTTACAAATTACAAGACATTCGTGGGAAGTCTCCAACATAAAGGAGAGACTAAAATAAGTAAACCAAAGGAACTCAAAGAAAGTAGACAACACAGAATACTGTGAAAACCAAAGATCTTTTTAAAATCAATCATCAATATTCTCAGAGAAGTTTTTTAAAAAACAATATCGCAACTAAGAAAAAAGAAAGCCATGACCAAAATAGAGTACCCACAGTTATGATGACCAGCCGTCCTGGTTTGTCAAGGACCTCCCCAGCTTAAGCACTGAAAGGCCCTTCTCCCCAGAAGCCCCTCGGTCCCAGGCAAGCCAGGACAGTGGGTGACCCTACTATAAGAGGGAAAGTTCTGGTAAATTAAAAATTTGACAGCGGAAACAAAAAGCCAATGGCAGGGTGGAAAAATTAAGTTGAGCAGGAATAGAACAAAGATAATAATCAAGGAGAAAAATATTTTTTTAAATGGAGAATCTATCTAGGAGGTAGATTGTCCAAATAATAGGACTTCTTGAAAGAAAAAATGGAAGGAAATGATCAAAAAACTAATACATGAACATTTTCCACAGTGGATGAAGATAAGTTTTCAGACTGAAAGAGCTCACTGAGGGCCCAAAAGAACGTTTGGGGAAAAAACGAATGGCACCCAGGGACGTTATCAAAGCGTTCAGAAGAAATGATTTTTTAAGAAAGAGGGTTGTGGGGTAGAAACAGAGAGAATGGATCAGATTCAACGGGTTTACATGGAATCAGGAACAAGAACGGCATGTTCACCCAACAGCACAGCTAGAAGCTTTTCTGAGAGAAAATGACGTCAGCATAGAATTTGCCAGCCGGCGCTCCAGGATAAAATGCCCACGGCGGCTTCCGTGCTATGGCTTGTGTAAGCAAAAACTCTGACGCAAGCTAAATGTCTGCTGTTAAAGGTGAAATTAAATGGAACAAATGGGCGTCACATTATATAGTCACAATATTCATACAAATAAATAAAATGATAAGATATAAATAATTTTAACACTTTATAATGTTCTGATCATTGAAAACCATCCAACAATGGTTTGAATTTTGTTCTTCAACAAAACGAACCTCTATGTACCGACACGTAAGAACACCATTGCATACTATTAGGTTTAAAAAAAAAAGCAGCTTTCAAAATAGCACTGTGCAGTGTGAGATAATTTTCATGAAAGAATATAGATATCTAGATATAGAAAAATTAACAGAGGAGAGAAAAATCTCCATGTTATTAGTGACTGCCTTTTGGGAATCGCACTAAGAGGCTTAGCTTATACTTTTTACTGCACACAGCTCTATAGTAGTTTGTTGTCCCTACGGTGTGGAAAGTATTTTTAAAATATGTATACACGTATATTTCATTTCTTTGTGATGACAGCACCATCTAGTGGCCTATGTTGACTTTTAAATAGTTTAACTTCAATATAATATTTAATAATATTGTAATATTAAAATAAAAACAAGTGCCCTGGCCAGGTGGCTCAGTTGGTTGGAGCATCATCTCATGCACGTGTGTGTTCAATCCCCGGTCAAGGTGCATGTGGGAGACAACTATGAACATTTCTCACGTGTCTCTCTCTCTCTCTCCCCACTCCCTTTCTCTCTCTCTCTAAAATCAATAAAACGTATCCTCAGGTGAGAATAAAAAATAAAGTCAAGTAAAGTCTGCCTTTTTAAAAAAGAAAACAAAGCCAAAAATTGGTAAAATTTAATTTTAATCTTATGTTTTACTTAATCCAGTATATGCAAAATATCATTTCAATCTATAAATCCATTATGTATTTCACAGCGACCTTGGACTGGCCACATTTCAAATGCTCAACAGTCACATGTGATTAGCAGCTGTTGTACTGGGCAGCACAGAAAGATTGAATTTAAGAGAAAAAAGCTATTTTAAAAATAGTGAATTTAAGGAACCAACAGGACATCTGTGTAAAACTATAAAACTAATTTTCAGAGGGATAAAAATAAAAGGCAAGGATATGTTCAGCATTTGGGGTGTGTGGAGATTTAGACAGTCATCTGCCTGGGATGACACAGCCGTGGAAGGGAACAAGAAAAGGAGTGTCAGGCGCCCTACGCCAAAGCACATTATTCAGAACACCAGGTGCTCCAAATGCTTATTTTTTTCAGTAAACTAATCAGCCACAGCACCTCCGTGCGTTTCGTGGAGAGTACTCATGGGCAAGATTTTTCAACTTGTAAATCCTGTGTGGCAGACATGTGAATTCAGTGGCCACCCCTTACAACTCATCTGCTCAAGGGCCTCAGTTTACACACATTTCTATATTGCTAAAGTCTTTCCAGAAGTTGCTCATACTCCTTAATTTTCTAATTAATTAATTAATTAATGCCTTTAAGATAAAAATAATGAAGGACACATGGACATAACCAAGGGGGAGGGGGATGGGATTGGCTGGGGTGTGGGGGAGTGGTGGGGGGAAAACGCAGACAACTGTAAATGAACAACAATAAAGTAAAAAAAAAAGATAAAAATAATGAAAAAGGGGAAGTAAAGGAATGAGATCTCCTGGTGGAATAAACAACAAAAGGGCTACTTAAAACACAACGATTAAAACCAAGACAAGTTGACGACCAGCAGCTGTAAAGTCCCAAGACAAACAGTGGTTGAGAAGTTAATTGTTTACCAACCTGGCTTACTATTAAAGGATGCTATAGAAATTGACCTGTGTTCAGATACGTCACTCCTGCAAACCACCCACCTGTTGAATCTCAAGCGTTTACCACCCTAGAGACAGCCTTAGCTTGCCCAGAGCTGTATATATTAGTGGTGTTTACAGAAGGGTGTGTGATAGAAAAGTAAATAACTGAACTTCATGCAAAGTGCTTCCTGTTTCCTTCTTGATCCTTCAGAGGTACACATTCTCCTTGGACAAAACCTTGATTAATGAAGTAGCATCAGGAAGGGCCTACATTTTTCATAGCCTGGTGGAGCTCAGTGAAGATGTTTATTGACCAAAGCAGCCTGTGGTGTCCCAACCACCAGACACAGGAGACTCTGTTTGAAGCAGGCTCGTGGGTTTCTTCCTAGCCTTTCTCAGGGACAGGAATGCTTGGTGAGTTTTTATGAAATCTTCATGTCTTCTTTGCCTCAAAATGAAACTCTTTATTTTTTAATTATTCTGAATTGACTGGTACTGTATAGTTCATTGCCGTAGATATGAAATTCCACTTACTGTTCTTTCTTAAAGATGTTTTTAATGTAAGAGGAATACAGCTAAAAGAAGGGATGGGGAGTGAATCTCTATAGAACATTCCCTCAGATTTTTCCTTTCCTTTGTTATGATTTGTTTCTTTGTGCTAGTTTGCTTTTTTCCCCAAGTTAGAAGATACATATTTTCATTTAATTCCCAGGTAGAATTAAGCAAATTAAATTAAATCACAAGACCTCACTCAGTTCTCATACTTTCTTATTGTTGAAAATATCATACCAAATTTGGTAAAAGCAAGAAATAAATTCAAGGGATATATTTCTGAGGGACATAATAGTTAAATACTTATTTAAAAGACTAAAAGCAGATAAATTATAACATTTCCTCCTGAATATTCTAAAGCCTTTTGAACATAAATCTGTTTATATATCTGTGAACAACATTACTTTGTTCTAGATATTCGACCAGGCAATCGGAGGTAAAATGTTATGGGCTATGCCTCAAAAATTCGAGTTGGATCAAACTGATGTTACTGAGTGGCCTATTGTGTCATGTAACAAGGTACAGAAACTTCACCCAGTCTCATGGGGGCTCCTTTCTATTGAGACAGAACAGCAATTACGTTATCAATACTTAAAAACAAAAATTCTCTGGGAGGCAATATTTATATTTAATCTTTATAAGCACAGAATGTAGTTTTTTATATCTAGAAGCCCAACCAGGTATCATTTTATCTACAACTTTAGTAACAAAGACTTTTGTTCACAACAATTTATTATGAAAACTTTCAAACATAAAGAAAAATTAAATAACTACACCGTAAACACTCAAATACCTATCGTGGTGATTCTATAATTAATGTTTTGCTATGTTGGCTTCTTCACATACTATCCAATATTCATTCATTCACCTACCCATCCATCAATTCATCTTCTTTACTTTTATGATGCATTTTAAAGTTGCAGACTTCCGTCTACTCTACCTAACACTTCGGGAAGCACATCACTAACTAGAGTTCAATACTGGTTTAACGTTTTCCTTGAGATAAATTTCAGGTACAGTGAAATGCACAGTTTTTTTACTATACCATTCGATGAGTTTTGATAAGTATATACATCTGTATAATCCAAGCCCCTGTCGAGATACCAGCAGCTGCAGCATCGTTCCATATCTGGAAAGTTTCTTCATTCCCCTGCCTAGCCAGTCCCTGTTCCCACCCCCAGAGGCAAGCAGTCTTCTTCTCCTTTATACACGTGTGCTAGTCACTCATGTTTTTATATGATCAGTAAGCCATGCCTTTTTCACTGGTTAGTACTCCAATAGTAATACATTGTATGAATTTTGAGTTTATCCATTCTTTTGTTGATGGACACCTGAGCTTTACTCAGCTTTTGGCTATTATGAATAAACTAGCTGTCAACATTCTTAAAAAATCTTTCTCTGGACACTTGTTTCCAGTCTCTTGTATAAGTACCTAGGAGTAGAATTGCTGGGTCCTGATGCAGTGAAGTTCTATTTAGACACTAACAGAGCCTTTTCCAAAATGAATTTATCATTTTATCACCCTCACCAACACTGTATGAGAGTTTCAGTTCTTCCACATCCTTGCCAATTTTGCAGTTGTAAGCCTTTATAGTTTTTGCCTTTCTGGTGGTTGGATAATGCTATCTCATTGTGGTTTTATTTGCATTTATTTGATGACTAATATTGTTGAACATTTTCCCTTAGACTTATTGTTCATGTGTATGTTGCCCTTTGTTAAATGTCCCTTCAAATATTTGGCCTACTTTTTTAAAAAGTGGATTGTCTTTTTATTATTGATTTGAAGGAATTTTTGTAAGGATATAATGCAGCTACAAGTCCTTTGTCAAATATATATTTTGCAAGTATTTTCTCCCAGTTTATGGCTCGCCCATTTTTTTCTTAAAGGTATAGTTTGATGAGCACTAGTTGTAAATTTCAATGAAACCTAATTACCTATTTGTTTAAGATTTTTCTATTTATTTATTTTCAGAGTAGGGGAAGGGAGGGACTAGGGGAAGAGAAAGAGAGAGAGAGAAACATCAATGTGTGGTTACTTCTCACGTGCCCCCTACTGGGGACCTGGCCCACAACCCAGGCATGTGCCTTGACTGGTCATCGAACCAGCAACCCTTCGATTCACAGGCCAGCACACCAGTGCTGAGCCACAACAGTCAGGGCTTTTATTTTTGTTTCTTACAGGTTTGATACAATACAAGCACCTTGAGAGAGTCTATCATAATCTTTCCATGGTTAAAAAGGTTGGTAATAGCAGCTCTCACTGTATGTGGCCCTACAATGGGTCAGTTTCTGTATTAGGTATATTACATGTGTTAATTCAGTTAATTATCACAACAAACCTAAGGGGTAGATACTATTCTTACATCAAAAATGCAGAAACTATATCTATAAATGGCAGGTACTCGAATCAACTGTGACTCTAAAGGTGAAGCTCTTTGTACTCTCCTCTACTGTCTACTGAATTCATTTTTATAATTATGTAATCAAAGCTATCCCACCAATGAGGACTCATTCCAATAGCCAAATCTGTGTCAAACTCATCAGAGCTCTCTTCATTCATCCATCCATTTGATAATATTGATTGAATATTAATTAAGCACCTACCATGTGCCATGTACTGCTACTTCAGGCTCAGTGAACAAGCAAAAATTCTTGCCCTTGTGTTGCTTAAATTTTATTATTAAAAAAAAAAAAAAAAAAAAATTTATTATTATACTAAGCAAAAAACATAATAAGTAAATAATTAGAAGGTGATGAAGGCTTTGCTAAAATTAAACAAAGCAGGGTAAGGAGATTGGTGGGGTTCCAATATACACGGGGTGGTTAAGAGTAGACCACATTGAGAAGGTAACACATCTTCGCAAAGACTTGAAGGAGGGAAGCATTCGGCTACCTAGAGAAGAACACTGCAGGCAAAGAGGACAGCCAGTGCAGAGGCCCTAAGACGGAAGCATGCCTGCAGTGGTGGAGCAATAGCCAGGAGGCCAGTGTCCCTAGAACCGAGTGAGAGGGAGAAAGAAGTAGGAGAGGAGGAGTCTGAGACACAGTGGGAACCAGACCCCGTAACGTCTCCTAATGGGCCATTATAAGGATGTTAGCTTTTACTCTGAGTGGAGTGGGGAGTTATAACATAGTTTGGGGCAAGTAAGTGGTAGAGTATGACAAATTTTTTACATGCTGTCATAAGAATAGACTTAAGAAAAGCAAGGAAGAAGCTGAGAGATCATTCAGGAAGCTACTTCATTAAGTCTTGTGAGAGCTAAGAGGGTGGTTGCAATCTTAGGGTGGGATTCTGAATATATTTTGAAGATAAAGCCAACAGGATTTCTTGATGGAAAAGCATATCAAGTATGAAAGAAAAAGTATAACCAAAGATTTTGTCCTAAGCAACCAGAAGGACAGAGATGCTATCGAAGGGGAAGTGGAAGACTACAGAGAAGCAAGAATTCAGTTTGAAAGATGTTATAAGTTTGAGAAATGTTATATAAAAGTACAAGGATGCATGAGATCATTCTCTAATGAAATCTCTTAAGTTCCTTGTAGCTTAGAAATATTGTTTTTTTTTTTCAAAACACATTTGCCCCTCTATGATAAGTTTCTATTGCTATTCTAAGCTAAAGGGTGAAAGTACCTTCATTATTTTTCTGCCCATTTTGAGACCTATCATATTTTCATTTATAGTATTTGAGTGCCAACTCTTTGTGAAAAACAAAACAAAACGGGAATTGAGCTTCACACCAGTGTAATAACTTAATCAGAGAAATATTCTTGTGGCTATTACTAACACAAAGTAGTAAACTAAAAATACCATTTTTAAGAGTTCCATATAACAAATTGAATAGTTTTCTTGAATTGATTTCTATTCTTCACATAACCATCTTATGTCTGTTATTAAGCCACCATTGTTATCACCAAAAATTTATTTATAAACTGCTCCTGAACCTTAGCAGGGCTTATCTTGTAATTTTTTTAATGTAGTTGCACAAATAGATACAATTTCTGCCTTTGGAAATCTAGCAATCTAGAAATCACAGTATCGACTCACAATAAAAGAAGCCAAGGTCAATTACACCTTCAATAGAGTCTGTAATTACAACAAATGAGCTCAGTAAGGTTCTACTGCTCAGCAGCCCTGTGGCCCACCGTCACAGCTATGCCTGACATGCAACAGGTAACCCTCACCCTGGACGCAAGACTCAGCTCAATGAGGTAGCTAATCCTTTGTCTTGCTTCCCACTTCCAGGGCTCTGGCGAGCTCAGCCAAGCTTCGTAGAAAGGAGAATCCTCCTTTCTATGTGAGCAACCCCACCCGACTCCAACTCCTCCATCCCCAAAAGTCACATAGCACGCTCTCTGCACAGCCTAGTGGTCACAAAATAGGAAACTGTAGGAAACCTTGTAGTGGAAATAAAGCTTCTATTTGGGAGGTGACTATACATGTGTCTGCCTTAAAATGGCAAGAAGCATGGGCAAAACCAGGATAGCCCCTGCAAAGCTTTAGGGAGCTCAAAGACTAACGATACACCAAAAATCAACCTGGAATTCGAGTCATTGGAAGTAGTTTAGGTATAAGGTCCTAAATCAAAGCTTCCCCTGTTTTAACAAAATGTAATACCACCAAAATGATTGCCATCTGATTTAACCAAAATAACTGAAAATATTTGACAGCACCTAATCAGAGCCTGCAAGACCAGCAAAAAACAAGATCTGAAACAACTGCTTATAGGTCGCACACAACTTAGTTGGAAAGGACAAGAGCTACCCAGTTGGGGGCGGATGTCTATGACTCTGCATTGCCTAGAAAAGTGAAACACTGAATAACAAGCAAAAAGGCAACTCCACAGATACCTGCTTTCATGCTCTGCTTCAGGAAAAATAGAGCTCAGATGGCCCTGAGTTGAAAGGACTTTGGAGAGCTATTATTTTGCGGTCACACAGGGATTCTGATTGTTTTGCTTAGGGTATGCATATTGAGCTAGAGACAAAGAAAAAGAAAGAAAGAAAGTTAGTATTTTCAGCATGGAATTGAGTTAAATACCAGGTATTTGCTCGTAGGAGGGGAGAAAAACACCCCTACCAAATGTACACCTCAGAGAACTACAGATTTGACAATGGGTCTCTCAGCAGTGGAAAACCCACTGCCTGAAGAATTCACCAAGAATATCTAAATGAAAACAAAGCCCTCCGTGATTTTTCTTTTTCCTACTTTTATTTTCCAAAATTGTCCAAATATTGTAATTTTTATAAGCACAAAAAATGTTATTTTTAAATCATCCTTGAGGACCCCAGAAAGTAATAGTAAATACATTTAAAACCACCAGGAGTGATGAGAATAATCTTTCTTAAAATAAATGTGTAGCTAAAACCTGAGAAGTTTTCTTTCTTTAATGTTTATTTATTGATTTTAAAGACGGAAAGGAAGAGAGAAACATTAACTTGTTGTTCCACTTATTTATGCATTTATTGCTTAATTCTTGTACGTGCCCTGACTGGGGATCAAACCTACAACCTTGGTTTATGGGAATGACACTCTAACCAACGGAGCTACCTGGCCAGGCTAAAACCTGAGAAGTTATAAAAATGAACCAAACAGAGATGCACATTAATATTAAAGGATTTCTTTAATAAAGAACAGATCTCCAAAAGTAAATTAAAGAATTTCTAGAAAGAAGATAAATCTTAATGACTATATTTTTGAACACCCACCAAACGTAAGGCACTATTCAAGGTGCTTTATCTATGAACCTCCTAAAACTCCCAAAAGTGGACTTCTAAACTCGCAGATTAAGTAAATCCAATAATCACAGTATGTCTGGCTTATGCTTATGGAACAAGATAACTTTGTTCCAGGCGATATTTTCACCAAGGATTTAAATGAAGGCATAGAAGACTCATTAAACCTGTGGGTAACAGAAAGCTAAAATAATTTGCAAATATATGGAACAGTAACAAAAGGATCCAGCCCCAGCCAGTGTGGCTCAGTTGGTTGGAACACTGTCCCATGGACCGAAAGGTCGAGGGTTTAGTTCCTGGTCAGGGCACACACCCAGGTGTTGGATTCAATCCCTGGTCAGGGCACATATGAGAAGGCAGCCAATGGCTGTTCGTCTCTCACTGCTGTTTCTCTCTCTCTCCCTCTCTCCCCCAACCCCCAAAAGCAATGAAAAAAAATTATCCTTGAGTGAGAATTTGAAAAAAAACATTTTTTTAAAGTCCTAGGTGAGATAAAGGGACTAAATCTAATAATGTGAAATTTAGTGGCTAGAACTATTAAGAAGTAACCAACTATAAAAACAAGAACTATGATTTCAACTTAGTAATAATACAGGTCGGGGGGGTTAGTATGACGATCTCTCTCTCTCTCTCTCTCTCTCTCTGTTCCTCTCCCTCTAAAATCAATAAATACATCCTAAAAAGAGAGGGACAGACCTAACTGGCAACCAGATCTATGGCAAAAAAGAGTAGCTAAATGCTGCTGCGGACCGACCCTGGGCGGCCTAACCCAACACGCCGTCTTCAGCGTGGGCACTGCGGTTTAGGACTCACAAAGGAGATGGAACGCCGAACTCGGTCATATGAAGAATGTGTGTTTAGACAAAGGAAAGAAAGCACAGGCAACACATACCCAAAAATG
This sequence comes from Macrotus californicus, assembly GCA_007922815.1. Taxonomy (NCBI): domain Eukaryota; kingdom Metazoa; phylum Chordata; class Mammalia; order Chiroptera; family Phyllostomidae; genus Macrotus; species Macrotus californicus. The sequence continues at coordinate 7,777 of VMDR010008489.1, read as the reverse complement.
TAAAACATATTCAAATATTTGAAGAATCCTCACCTGAAAAAGAACCTTGCTAGTTCTGCACTCAGGACCTGAAGACTAATGGCGACAAGGGAAGGAAATCTAGCTCATGTGACGAAAGATTTCTCTAATGAGTAGAGAGCCATGCTGAGGTTACCTGAGATGCTTCCAAAGGTAGCGAGTCCCTTGTCACTAGCAAACCCAAGTTTAAGCTGAGCATCTATTCCACCAAAACAGTTTAGGGAGAATTCAATCATTGCATGGTGTTTGGACAAGGTGATCTTTAATTTTTTTTACCCAAATCTGAGATTTTATTTAGGGGACAGTTCTCAGAAAGAAGATGGCTTTTGAGTCAAATTTTGGAGAGAAGATGGCTTCAACTATGGAGTTCTCCAAAAGAGGGAAGTTAAAATGATAAGGAGTTCAAAATAAAGACTGAGAAAATCCATCAAAGAGACATTTAGCAGGATAAAATCTGAAGGAGAAGCAACAGTGACAGGAGCTGGGGACATGTCATTTGTCACGCAGCAATTGCAACCAAGAAAACCAAGCTTCTGCCTCTGCACGGGTCTCAGTCCGTTTGGGCTGCTATAATAAAAATGCCGCAGGGTGGGTGGCTCGCACAACATTCGTTACTCACAGTTCTAGAGACTGGGGAGTCCAAGATCAAGACGCTGGCAGATTCAGTGTCCAGCGAGGTCCTGCTTACTCTCTGTTCTCACTCTGTGCGCAAAGGGCAGAAGGTAAGCCAGCTCTGAGGGGTCTCTTTTACAAGGACACTAATCCCATCCAGGAGGGCTCCACCCACACGACCTAATCACCTCTCAAAGGCCCCACCTGCGATACACTGGGGTTAGGATTTCAATATAGGAATTCTGGGGGGGACACAAACGTATGGTCCATAACAATGAACGTGTAAGTGAAAAGATAATTCAGCAATACATAGACAACCAAATGTTGTTTGCAAATAGGTAAAAGGTTACAGTTCAAGGCCTTGTTTTGTAGATGATCATTACACCATCACAGAAACACCCTTACTGGTTTCAAACTATTCAGATGAGGTCATCCTTTCCTGCGGCAGGTGAGCCTTGTTCAGAATGTTAAAAGGAGACAGAGATACTTTGTCTCCAAGAAAACAGACAGACACAGCCTGCAGGCAGGGGAATGGTATGCATGTGGGTGAGTGGCCTGGTGCCTGTGCTTTAAAGAGATGCCATGCAAATATCTGTACACAGGAAAGCTTTTAGACTTTCCCCCAAGGAATCTGAAAACAAGTGGAGAAGGTCTGGGGTCTCACAGAATTTTTTCAGCCTTCAGCTTTCTAATCAAGTAGGCTGTAAGTGTTCAAAATACTAAAAAACAAAATTCCTTGGTTCCCAGAAAAAAATTATTTACTTACTGTGAATGAGCCCTCTGTACTGACTCTGGCAGATTTTTCTCTGGATTAGGGCAATCATTTAACCTGGTCCCTTCAGCCCTCCCCTCGGTGCATACTCACAGCATTACATAAGGAAAGAGACAGCACCAAGCTCACGTCCCGCACAATCCCCAAGCAATCAAAACAGCACTCCAGGGTTTATTCCAACAGCCGTGGAGTTAGTGCGTGGAGCACAAAAAGAGCGGTGAGCGTAGCAAGCAACCGCCAGAGAAAAATAAAACAACAAACGAGAAGAGACACATCTGCCCTGTGTGGGCAATAAAAGCAGCAAGCAAAACCGTCAATCCCCAGCTGGCTGCCTAGTTTATTGAAGCCTTAAGACCATTTTCAAAGCATACTTCGAGTCCTCTGGGCAGGATTTGCTCAAGGAACAGAGCACTTGATATCACTAAGATTCCTGAATATACCTTTAACCCGGATTTTCTATCCACAGCCATGAAATTCGGATCACTGGGTCAACTTGCTTATGAGCTGCTTTTGTCCACTCGTTTATTCACTTACATCCATTCCATGAGTATTTAAAGAAAAATGATTGCCCACCAGTCATTTCTCCTAACTCTACAGATCCAGAGGTAAACAACAGAGGGTTCTGCTTTCATGGAGCTTTATTTCATGGGGGAAGAGAAAGAGAGAAAGAGAGAAAGAGAGAGAGAGAGAGAGAGAGAGAGAGAGGAATGGAGGAATGGAGGAAGGAAGGAAGGAAGGAAGGAAGGAAGGAAGGAAGGAAGGAAGGAAGGGAGGGAGGGAGGGAGGGAGGGAGGAAGGAAGGAAGGAAGGAAGGAAGGAAGGAAGGAAGGAAGGAAGGAAGGAGTAAAGGATAAGGACAATGGTGGTGCTCAGCAGGCATGAGCTCAGTGTGACCTAGAAGGCAAACAAGGTCGGCGTGCCGGAGCGTAGAGAGTCTCACAGGTGTCGCCACTGTCAGAGAGGCTGGGGGTCAGGTGGTGCAGGGCCTTGCAGGGAAGGGCTGGGAATTAGGACTTTATTCCACAGGAAGCCACTTTTGAGTTAAGCAAAAGAGCGGCATGATCTGATTTGCATTTATAAAGATCATTCTGAAGAACAGCAGGAGTGTTGGATGGTTGACTAAGATTAGTCTAATGACTCATTTTCCTCCCCAAATGAGGAAGACAGTATCTGAGTTCAGTCGGTTTCTGGGGGTTAGCTCAGTAATAATGACAAATCAGGGTGGCCCTGCTTTGGTTATTAGTAAATGACTGCAATTTAAATAAGCTTAAATAAGCTTAGATGTGATAGGATATGATATACAATATGATAAAAGGGATAAGATTTATTTTTGTCATGTAAAAGTGAATATGAGTTATCTACAGTCTGCTACTAAATAATTACACTTAGTGTTACCCTGTGCTAAGCTACGGTAACAAGTGACTCATTTGTACACCAAGTAAACTGGGCTGAGCAAAAGCATCCAGAGAACAGACTGTAGATACACAACCCAGGAAGAAATGCAGGCTGTAAACCAATAGTTTTTCAGATGCTCCCACAAGAATGCTCTTAGTAAGGAGTGCCGGTAACACCACCATCTAAAGGCTTCATCTTTGCCTTTAGGCAGTAAACTTCTGGCTGGTTTTAAGACCCAGATTACTGTGCAACTGCCTTTTCTGGAATGAAGGGCAGGTGGTAGAGAGTTCCTGGTTAAGGGCTCTCAGCCCTGAGCACTAAATAAGGAGATAACTCGGTCTCATGTTGAATAGCCATAAATATGTGACAAATAATATATTATTGTTCTGCATCTTTTTACCCAATTTTCAGTTTGTATCTTTTTTATGCGTAGAATAACAGCCTCTAGTATGAGATAGAAATAACTCCTCGCTGCATATGATCTATATGTACAGAAAATAGTACTGGATGCCTCCTTCTAGAAACAATACCTGAAAATCAGTGAATATTCTGGGAATGAGACAAAACTGAAGAATCTGAGAAACAAGTTGGCATAGGCATATGATACCATATACAATACTGTACAGGTACAATGAAACATTAGAAAGCTTGAGTAAATCCTCCTTTCTTTCTCCCCACTGTAATAACTAGTCACCACCAGATGGCACCATTTCCTTTTCTTTTCTGTTTTATTCTGCTTTTTTGAATTTTCTCATGAGGAAACAGTCCTCGTAGGATATTGGCAATAAGAATGATTTTTTTGTCCTCTGAGCTGTTTTAACTGACTCGATAGTCTTCATATTCTCTGGAGAAGCACAAGTATGATCGATTCAATTGCAAATATTGAAGGCGTGCGGAATGTGTGAGAGTTTAGTCTACATACATTTCTACTAACCATGAGAAAGTTTGAGGAATATTCTCTACTGCAGAGTCACACAAGATTCTGTGGATTTTTTTAAGTGATCTTCATCTGCCCTCTTCCTCGTTGTACTACATTTTTACTGGTTGGGTCAACCTCTGAACCCCTTATAAGCAGCAAACATAAGATCCTCTTGCCCTTTCTTCAAAGTGGCTCTTAGCTCCATGCCTCCCACTCTATTACTATTGAGGAAACTAAAACAGAGCTGAAATCTCACCCTGAGTTTTTTTCCAATTATCATTCTTTTCCTTCAATCTCTCCTTCACACAGAAATGCACTTAATATTTTCAGAATACTGCTACCCCATGTCATGGTACTATCCAAGACCTTCTATTCCCATTCTAATAGCATTTGAAACAATTCTAAGTTCTCACCTAGGCATTAAATTCTGACAGTGACCTGCATATTATCTTCTCACAGTGCCTAACATAAAAACTCCTTTCCCGTGAACGCACGTATTGCTTTACCAAACCGGATTCTAACTGTGAAGGTGAGTTTGGTTTGCTGGCTTAGTTGATGAATGCAAGCAGAGTACACTCATTAAAAGAGAGGGTTCTGGAACCAGGCTGCCCGAGTTGCTATTCCAGCTCTGCCATGGGCTGTCTTACAGTTTAAGATAAGTTACTTTATGTCTCAGTGCTCCGCGCCCTCATTTATGAAATGGAGACAATAACAGCATCAACCATACAGAGTTATTACAAAGATTCAAGGAGATAAAAGCTCTTGAATTAGTGCCTGATCCCTTTTAAGTGCTCACTGCATGTCATCCATGTCCTGTTCCTGCTGCTTCTCCTCCCATCACCTCCCTCCACCACAAAAACAATTTAGCATAATGCCACACTCAAAATATGTGTGTATACACACACACACACACATACACTATATATTTAATCCTCTCTTTGGATTGACTTTGCCTCTCTTCTCTACTGAAAGCTTGGGTTTCTTTAGTGCCAAGCTAAAGGTCCATGTTTCCCCTAAAGCCTTCCTTCCTTCCTAAACTAGCATCACTATTTGGCTCAGTATTGAATTTGGGGGCTGCTTTTATCCATCATGACAGAGGATATGCACAGAAGCTCTCCAGGTGAAGACTGATAAGACAAGATTAAGAGTTGGCTTCAGTCTGTTGAGACAGCTCACCTTGAGATAATATAACAGTAGCTTTGAGAACAAGGACAGTGCTTAAAGTGTCATAAAACAGTCACCACAAAATAAGTTTCTAGAAATATATACATGTATAGATAGAGGGCTCGGAGATAGACACACACAAATAGTCAACTAATCTTTAACAAGGCAGCAGAGGTAATACAGTAGAGAAAGGATAATTTGTTCAACAGATGGTACTTGAGCATCTGGATATCCATATTTGAAGAAGGAAGAGGAGGAGAGGGAAGAGAAGGAGAAGAGAAAAAAACAAACACAGACTTTACAGCTTGTATAAAAATTAACTCAGAATGAATCTTAGACCTATAATATGCAAAACTATAAAACCTAAAAGATAACAAAGAAGAAAATCTACATGATCTTGGTTTTGGCAACAAGTGTTTAAAGCACGATCCACAAAGGAGCTGGGGTTTATTAGGACTGAAAACTGCTCCGCAAAAGGCACCATTAAGAAAAGGAAGAGTCCGGCCACAGAATGGGAGAAACTGTCTGGGAAACGTGTCTGATACGGCACTTGCATCCACAATTTACAAAGAATTCTTAAAATTCAGCAATAAGAAAACAAGTAACCCATTTTAAAATGGGCAAAAGATCTGAATAAAGGACAAAGACGACATAATAGTGTTAAACAAGTACATGACAAGATTGTGAGCATCATATATCATAAGGGATTGCACATGACAACAATAATGACGTCCCACACACCTATTAGAGTGACTAAAGTAAAAAAAAACGGCAGTACCAATTTGATGCAAGGATGCAGAGCAGTCAGTCTGCCCATCCATTGCTGGCGGAAACGCACAACTGTACAGCCGCTTTGGAAGACAGGTTGGCAGTTTCCTACAATGCTAAACAGAGTCTTATCATATGACCCATCAAACACGCTCCTAGACTGAAAAATCATGTGCACACAAAAACCTGCACTAGAATGTTTAGAGCAGCTTTATTCATGATCGCCAGAAGCTGGTAGCAACCAAGATGTCTTTCAACAGGTGATGGATAAACAAACTATGGTACACCCATATAATGGAATATTATTCAGTGGTATAAAGAAATGAGCCATCAAGCCATAAAAAGATAGGGAGTGCCTTAAATGCTGTGGGTAAGTGAAAGACATTCTGGAAAAGCTACACACTGTGTGATTCCAACTACATGACAGTTGGAAAAGGCAACACTAGAGACGGGAAAGAGATTGCTGGGGGTGGGGGGGTAAGAAAGAGAGGAGAGGATGACTATGCAGAGCACAAGAGAAACTGTTCGGTAGGACCCTGTAGTGGTGGTTGACATGCATTCGTCAGAACCCACAAACTGGATAACACACAGAGTGAAACTTAATGTGAATTATGGATTTCCGTTAGTAAGAATGTATCAATATTGGTTCATTAATTGTGACAAATAGACCCCACTAATGCAAGATGTTAGTAATAGAAGAAATGGCGGGGATGTAAGGGGTATGCATGGAACTCCCTGTACTATCTGCTGAGGATTCCTGAACCTGAACCCTTATGTGAAAACCCCAATAAGTTACTTCTCTAAAATAGATGGCAAATAAAGAATTTGGGATAAGTCACAATGGAAGGCTGTAAAATCTCTTTCTCTAGGAATTCTTAAAATTATAACATTCCCACATATGTCTCCAGTGGTTTAAATATTTAGCATTTGTGCAGGAAACACTGACAGGCAGAAAGAGAAAAGTTACTTTCAACTGGACAATGCTACAGCTTTCCTCCAATGGAACTGCCATTTCCTTTCCAAATACATGAGCTCTACCTTTCGAATCTGAAAGTTCTCACGGTTAGATTGTAAACACATTTATTTTCATTTGGATTAGTTTTGATCCAGCTGCTCTGAGGTCTGTGGTTTTTCTTTCCTGCTAAATAAACAAATAATTTGCTTCAATTGTATATCTATCACCTGGTGAGCACACGCCAGGTAATTCCAAGAAAGGAACCAAAGAGGTTTTACTCTGAACCTAGGTGTAGTCACGTCAGGTAGATATCAACATTACTACTTCTTCCCTCGTGAAATGTAACAGACCCTAGGTTTACTCCCAGAGTTGCGTCCAAAAAACACACAGATGTGTATAAATATAAATGGACTCTGCCATTCAGACTTCCATGTTCTCTTCCAATCTACACAACAACAGTGAAAGTTCAGTTATACCAATAGTTATGCCAAATTTCAAAAACAGGAGAGCACACTCCATTTTTGCCAGTCCCAGATAAGTTGTTCCAAGTGTGCGGAAGTATTTTAACAAGTTTCGTAAATTCCATTGTGTGTTTGATTCTAAAATAAGTGATTGCTGAACAAGCTCTCTCTGGATAGAGTGTGCTAAGCCGATGTTTGGTTTCTGTTGAAGGTGAGGAAGTTCGTGGTGGTTCATGGAGCTTCCATTCACCAACCTGGAAATGGCATTCATTCTATTGGCCTTTGTTATCTTTTCCTTATTTACTGCGGCTTCCATCTACACCAATCCGGACCCAGCAGAGAGGAATGCAGGTAAAAAGAGCTCTTCCTGATTATTTAGCATGTTTCCTTTCCCATCCCTGTCACCTTTTTGTATGGCTTGTACAGATTGAGTTGGTTTCCTTTCTGTTCAGTACGTCAGGATGAGTTTGTTTTAGGGGGTGTGTGTATGTGAGAGAGAGAGAGAATGTTTGCTTATTAAGTAGCCTGAAACTTTACCACAATTTATTTTAAAAAGGTTTGGAAATGGGAAAAAATCATTTACATGACTTCTAATCCCAGAATTTCGCAGATCGTATGCCCCGAACCTAATTCTTACATATAAGGTATTTTGTATATATATAATAAATACATACATATGTACAGAATATTATTTCCACCATCCTCCCATCCTT
>VMDR010008488.1:0-36468 GCA_007922815.1 Macrotus californicus | reverse complement strand
TCCCCTCTGCCCTGCACACCCCTTCCCCTTCACACTCCCCCTCTTTAGTTCATGTCCATGGGTCATATATATGAGTGCTTTGGCTTCTACATTTCCTATACTATTCTTAACCTCCCCCTGTCTATCTTCTACCTACCATTTATGCTTCTTATTCCCTGTACCTTTCCCCCCTCTCTCCCCCCACCCGCTCCCCCGATGATAACCCTCCATGTGATCTCCATTTCTGTGATTCTGTTCCTGTTCTAGTTGTTTGCTTAGTTTGTTTTTGTTTCTGTTTTAGGTTCAGTTGTTAATAACTGTGAGTTTGTTGTCATTTTATGTTCCTACTTTGATTTGATCTTCTTTTCTTAGATAAGTCCCTTTAACATTTCATATAATAAGGGCTTGGTGATGATGATCTCCTTGAACTTGACTTTATCTGGGAAGCACTTTATCTGCCCTTCCATTCTAAATGATAGCTTTGCTGGATAGAGTAATCTTGGATGTTGGTCCTTGCCTTTCATGACTTGGAATACTTCTTGCCAGCCCCTTCTTGCCTGTAAGGTTTCTTTTGAGAAATCAGCTGACAGTCTGATGGGCAGTCCTTTATAGGTTACTGTCTCCTTTTCTCTTGCTGCTTTTAAGATTCTCTCTTTATCTTTCCTCTTGGGTAGTGTAATTATGATGTGCCTTGGTGTGCTCCTCCTTGGGTCCAACTTCTTTGGGACTCTCTGAACTTCCTGGACCCTCTGAAAGTCTATTTCCTTTGCCAGATTGGGGAAGTTCTCCTTCATTATTTGTTCAAATAAGTTTTCAATTTCTTGGTCTTCCTCTTCTCCTTCTGGCACCCCTATGATTCGGATATTGGAACATTTAAGGACATCCTGGAGGTTCCTAAGCCTCTTCTCATTTTTTTGAATTCTTGTTTCTTCATTGTGTTGGGCTTGAATGTTTCTTTCTTTCTTCTGGACCACACCATTGATTTGAGTTCCATTTTTATTCCCATCCCTGTTGGTTCCCTGTACATTTGCCTTCATTTCCCTTATTGTGCCTTCATTTGTTTATCTAATTTGTGACCAAATTCAACCAAGTCTGTGAGCATCCTGATTACCAGTGTTTTGAACTGTGCATCTGATAGGTTGGCTATCTCTTTGTCACTTAGTTGAATTTTTTGGCGGTTTGATTTGTTCTCTCATTTGGGCCATTTTTGTTGTCTTGGCGTGCCTGTTACGTAGTAAGGGGCGGAGCCTTAGGTGTTCACCAGGGCAGGGCAACCCATGCTGCTGCGTTGTGACGCTGTTTGTGGGGGAGGTGTCCAAGAGGGAGCAATGGCACTTGCTCTACTCTCTGCCGGTTTTCAGTCACTTTCTGCGCAACCCACTCCAATTGGGCCCTCTGGTGCTGATTCCCGGTGGGTGGGCTTATATACGTTCTAGGACCCTGTGGGTCTCTCCAACGAGATCTTCTGTGAGTCCAGGAGTCCCTCCCACTGCTGCTGCCTCCGCCCCCACAGGAGCGTTCAATCAGAGGCTCTGAGGCTTTATTTCCCTGTGCTGGAACTCTGGGTTGCAGGGTCTGTCTCGCTCCCCAGCTGTCCCTCCCTGTTTATTCGCACAAGGAAGTGGGACTCCTGGTCCGCAGCTGCTGCCTCTCCTGGTCACCACCACCTCTCCCAGTCGCCCCTTCCCTGGTCCGCCAGCCACCGCCCTGCGCGAGTCCTCTCCGGCCCGTCTCGCCCCTCCTACCGGTTTGGATGAAAGTTTCTCCTTTAGTTCCTTGGTTGTCGAACTTCCATACAGTTCAATTTTCTGACAGTTCTGGGTGTTTTTTGTTTTAAAATTTGTTGTTCTTCTTTTGGTTGTATGAGGAGGCACAGTATGTCTACCTATGCCTCCATCTTGGCCAGAACTCTAGGTACTTTATTTTTCTTGTTGCTATAGCAAATGGGATTTTTTCCCTGATTTCTGATCTTTCATTGTTGGTGTGTAAAAATCCCTTTGATTTTTGAATATTGACTTTGAACCCTGCTGTTTTGCCAAATTCACTTATTAGGTTGAGTAGTTTTTGGTGGAGTCTATAGGGTTTTCCATGTACACTCTCATGTCATCTGCAAACAGTGACAGTTTTACTTCCTCTTTTTCAGTTTGGATGCTTTTATTTCTTTTTCTTGTCTGATCACTGTGACTGGAACTTCCAATACTATTTTGAATAGAAGTGGTGAAAGCAGACATCCTTGTCTTGTTCCTGATCTTAGTGGGAAAGCTTTCAGTTTTTGCCCATTGAGTATGATGTTGAGTTTAGGTTTCTAGTTTATGGCCTTTATAATGTTGAGGAATGCTCCCTCCCACTTTGCTGAGTGTTTTTATCAGAAATGAGTGCTGTACCTTATCAAATGCTTTTTCCTCTTCTATTGCTATGATCATGTGATTTTTGTCTTTCTTTTTATGTGATGTATTATGTTTATTGATTTGCAAATGTTGTATTATCCTTACATCCCTGGAATGAATCCCACTTGATCATGGTGTATTTTTAATGTATTGCTGGATGCAGTTTGTTGATATTTTGTTGAGGATCTTAGCATCTATGTTCATCAGTGATATTGGCTTGAAGTCTTCTTTCGTTGTGTCTTTATCTGGTTTTGGAATTAGGATGGTGCTGGTTTCATAAAAATAGTTTGGGAGTCTTCCCTCTTCTTGGATTTTTCACTGGTTGATTCTTGTGCCCTGACCAGGGATTGAATCTGCAACTTTGGTATATCAGGATGATGCTCTAACCTACTGAGCTACCCGGACAGGGCTTAACATTTCTCATAATACTATCGATGTTTTGTTGGTGATGATCTTCTTAGCTCTTTCTTGTCTGGGAAGCTCTTTATTTTTTCCTTTGATTTTATATAATAGCCTTGCTGGGTGGAATAGTGTGGGTTTTAGGTCCTTGCTTTTCATCACTTTGAATATTTTTTGTGCCAATCCTTCTGGCCTGAAATGTTTCAGTGAACAGACCTATGGGAGCTCCTTTGTAGATTCCAATAGTCTTTTTCTTGCTTTTAAGATTCTTTCATTGTCTTTAGCCTTTGCATTTTAATCATGATGTGTCTTGGTGTGGGACTCTTTGGGTTTATCTTTTTGAGACTCTGAGCTTCCTGGACTTGTGTGTCTATTTCCATCACCAGTTTAGAAAAGTTTTCAGGCATTATTTCTTCAAATAGGTTCTCAATTCCATGTTCTCTCTCTTTTCCTTCTGGTACCTCTATGATACAGATGTTCTTATGCTTGATGTTGTTTCAGAGTTCCCTTAAAGTATTCTCTTTTTAAACAATTCTTTTCTTTTTGCTGCTATGATTGAGTGTTTTCTGACAACTTGTCTTCCAAATCACCGATTCAATCCTCTGCTTAATCTAATCTATTGTTGATTTCTTCTGGTGTATTTTTCATTTCTGATATTGTATTCTTCATTTATTACTAGTCCTTTTTTAATGGTTTCTATGTCCTTTTTTATGCTGCTGAAGTTCTCACTAAGTTCCTTGGGCATCCTTATAACCATTGTTTTGAATTCTGTATCTAATAGATTGCTTCCTCCATCTTGTTTAGTTCTCCTTCTGAAGTTTTGTTTTTTGTTTTTCATTTGGGACATGCTTCTTTGTTTCCTCATTTTGGTGGCCTCCCTCTGTTTGTTTCTATGTATTAGTTTTGGCATAGTGCTGGGTGCTCCAGGGGTGTCCCTCATGTGGGTTGTGTGTGTCCTTCTCTTTTAGTTGAGTCTTGATTGCTGTTGGCACATCAGTGGGTGGGACTGACCCTCAGGCTGAGTGGCTGTGACTACAGTGGATGAGCTGCTGTGCAGGTACTGACTCCACAAAGTGGGATTCCCTATAGTGGGGCTCTGTTGCCTGCTGAGTCCGCCCTTTGGATGTATCATTTGTGGAGCTAATTGAGTAGTGCTGTGGTGTAGCCTGAAGCTGGCCACTTGTGGGATGGTATTATTTTGGGTACTTCTCAATGTGGAGTTGTGATGAGCCTGGCAGACAGATCAGAACTGGTCCCCATCCACTCAGGACCTTCCATAAAGTAATGCCCTATGCAGGGAGATGCCAGGTCAGGAGACCCAAGTTCAAGTACCAGATCTGCCACTGACCTTGGGTGTAATCTTGGGTGGGTCATGGGACTTCGCTGGGCCTGACCAGGGTTTTTGGGGTGGTGGGTGGATGGGAGAAGTGCTGGCAGCTTGGGCAAAGAAGTGAATCCAGCACTGTGTGTTTAAAGGCCACCTGCTGCCCTTCTGTTCCAGGCAGGGTCTGTTTCATCAGGTGCCCACAGATCCTGTGCCCTGTAACCCCTGTGCCTCTTTTTTCACTTAGTGAATATGCAATTAAACTGAAATTTCAGCTTAAGAATTCCCAGCAGTGTTGAAACCAGGCTTTCCGAGGGGCTGGCAGAGTAGAGGCTCCTGAGTCCTCCAGCCATTAGCCCTTCATCAGCCTGATCTGCCCCACCCTGCCTAGCCTCAAGGTCACCTTCCCCAGCCAGCCAGAGCAGAGTGGGGCTCCTATCTTCAATATAGCTTACTGGGGTAGATGGCAGGGCATCTGAGGGGTAAGAGGATCAGAAGGAAAGAATATACTCACTGGACCCCCAACACCACCCTGGGCCATCAGGGTTCTGGTTATCTTTGTGTGACTGGGGAAACTGGGAGAGAGAGGCCATGGAAGACTTGGACTTGAGCCTTGCCTACCCCATCTGCCCACTTCCTGTCTCCTCCCTCCTTTGAGAGGCCCACACAGGGGCACCAATGCCACTGGCTACTGGGTGCTGAGCACTTACTATATGCATATGCTATTCTGTCTCTTTTACATGCATTAACCCATTTAATTCTCAAAACAATTGCAAGAGGGAAGTACTAATACTAATTCCACATGAGAAAACTGAGGCACAAAGAACCCAGTGTCACCAGCTAGTTAATGGTGGAGCTAGGATTTGAACCTGGTAGTGTTTACTGCAGACCCCTTAAGCACTAAGAGCCCTGGTGGGGACCTTGCTGTTCTGGGGCTCCTTGGAAGGCATGGACTCCACAACCCTCATTACCAAGAGGCAGCAAAACCCTCACCACCTTCTGGGCAGACCCTGCTCCTGCCACAATGGCTCCTCGCATGCCCCCTCACAAACACAGAGCCAGCTCTCAGGCAGGAGGCTAAAGCTTCTGGGGCTTGCACGATCAACACATCGAGTCCCCAGTCTTCTTGTGCTGCTCAGGGATATCTGAGACCCTGCCCTTAGACCCACACTGGCCAACAGAAATGTGCTGAGCCAGAGACACAAGGCACACATGGAATTTTAAGTTTCTAGAAACCACATTAAAAAAAAGAAACAGGTGGAAGGGATTTTAAAATACAGGATCTGGAATGAATAACACTTTTTTAATTACAAAATCTTTTATTACAAAATCATAAGCATATAATTCTGTAACATAACAATATCACACTCAAGCACACCAGATGACATTTTAAGTGAAATGTTCAAATTAAACTATAAATTATTACACCCATATTATTCCCCTACCAACCACACTCATGCAAGGATTGCTTCTGCTGGAGGTATATTTAACCCAATGCATATGAAAAATCATTTCAACATGTAATCGGTATTAAAAATTATTGAGCTATTGTGCATTCTTTTATTGTTCTAAGTCTCTGAAATCTAGTGTGTAATTCCCACATACAGCTCATTTCAATTCAGATGAGCCCCATCTCAATAGCTCAGTGGCCACATGTGGTTGATGACTCCTATTTTGGACAGTGCAGCCTTGGACAGTCACATCCTGTGTTCAGTTAAGATTCCATGAGGAAGGAGAAGATAAGATTCCTGCTTTGAACTCACTGAAACAAGGGGACCCATGGGAGGAACATCTCAGAGAAGAATGTAAGGTAACAGGTACATTCCCCACCTCAAGGATTATCTGAGGAAAGGGAGAAGGGGAGCCAAACCATGGGAAATTGGACCTGGGGTTCTAGACAGGTAAGGGAAATGGGGGAGCATTACCAGACAAGAGAAGCCAGGCTCAGACCTAACCCATCTATTGTTTCCCATCCCTCCTCCAGCAGCTGCCACTCAGACTGAGGATCCCTTGGGAATGGAGAAAAAAATGCCTTGTCTCTCCAAAGGGGTAGAGAGCCCCAGGCCCAGGTGAGCAGAAAGTAGATGGTCCCAAGGGCCAGGCCCATCTAATTTCCTGCCTCTTCTCGCTTGGCAACCTGGGCTGGTCCTCATTTTTCATGGCAACAATGCTGCTGCCATCATCTCCTTTAGAGAGAACAACCCCATGGCTGGTTCTCCAGCAGAAGAATGGCCCTGTCTCTTGAGAAAGCAGAGCCCATGTTGCCCAAACAAATCAATGCTTGGCCTTCAGAATATTGGAGGTTCAAAGCTATACCATAAACACCTGTGGTGGCCCCATTCCCTGACCCCACCCCTGAAGGATGGTTGCCCAGACACATACCAGCAAGGTGGGGACTCCGGGACCCTAAGTGTTGAAAAGCCTCACACCTTGATCTCTTGGAATATTTCACTGCCTACAATTATTGTCACAACTGAGGTTCTTCTAGTTGTAAAAGTGTTCAAAACTGAACTGTGGAATATCAGTCCCTTAGAAGTGTCTCGTCTGAAGAGTTCTTAACTGAGTTGGACTAAGGTGCTACCTGGCCACCCTTTCCCCCACTGTCCCTGCCGTGGGCAGAACTTTGCCTGAGCTGATTTAGCCTGACCCAGAGCCATCTAGGATTTTCCATGCAGATGAACCATAGTTGGGACCTATTTCCTTCGCATGTCCTTAACACACACTTTTGTAGATGTCTAAACTCTTGACCCTGGTGACCTGGAATGTTCTAGTAAAACTGCTGCTGCTGGTACCCCAGCTGCCACACTTCCTGGGTTTGCTGTTTTCTCCCTTTCCTCATCCCACAACCCCACTGCCCATCCTTTTGGCCTTTGGGCTTGAATCTTGCTGTGCTCCAATTCCTTAGGGCAGAAGGGCTCCTGGGAATTCTCCTTGCTGTTCCTGATATGCCAGCAGGGCTGCTCCAGAACACCCTGGAAATTTGCATCCTGTCTCCCAGCTACCCTAGAGGGAGAGGTCTCAAGAGCGGTGGAGCCTTTAAGTCAGTCCCCAGAAGAAACTAGCAACCCAGCTACCCACCTCTTCAAGAGAAAAGAGGGTACAGCTGGCAGGACAACCTCTCTGACCCTCTGCTCCCCACCAACCCAGACTTGTAGATCAAATTCTGGGTCCATGAGGGAACAGTAGGCTCTTCCCAACCTATCTGACAAAATCTGAATAGGAAGTCTGGGGAGCCATATGGGACCTCAATAACCAGCTGAGATGACCCCAACCCTTGAATAAACAAGTGGTGAGGACCCCATGAGGCATCAGGGGAGGGTTTGGAGAGGTTGGGGCTGCTGAGGCTGAGGAAGAGGCCAGATGAAGAAACAAGGTAGTTGAGGCCAGGCCAGGCAATCCTGGAGTTTCTGAGCTGGGACATCTGTCTAATGTTGATCCCCACTCCTTACACTCCTGGTTAACATAGTAAGCTGATGGCAGAGCCAAGGCTAGAATGTCCTGGCTGGACACACAGGTGGATAGGAGCCAAAGCGGATATACCTGCTTGGGAGGCTGAGTGGCCTAAGTGCCAACTAAAGGCAGATGGACAGACTATATGTCCTCTGTCCTCCTGGTCCTTCCTGGATGTGGACAGCCTGGCTGGGACTGGTCAGGGAACCCAGGACCAGAACCTGGACACCACACTGGGACTCTGACCATGAGGGCAGGGCTGGGTCCAGGGAGAAGAGCCAGGACAGCAAGTGTAGGCAGGCAGCAGCAGTCTGGCGGGGCCAAGTTGATTTTCTCCAGCCAGAACTCCACTGGAGATGCTAAAACAGCTTTGGAATCCTGCAGGAGTCTTTCAAAAAGGATGATATCTTTGGAAGCACCAGAATCTTGCTTGCGGCACAGGAGGTGCTCAGCACCATCATTCTGCATCCTAATCTTTAGGCCATGGAGACTAAGTGTGAGTGTTATGGGCAGGAGAATAGCCACAGTGGGAATCCAGCTGTGACAATGACCCTGCTCAAAATGACCAGCCCAGACTAAGCCAGCTTAGTATGGACCATACTTGTTCTGAGCATGGTAAGAGGGCTCCAGCCCACCTGGAGAGTGAGAGGGTGGCTACCCAGACCCACCTCTCTAGACTGGACCACAAGACAGCTGCGCTGGGGCCAAAACAAACCTCCTTCCTAGCGACGTCCCCACAGGGCACTCCTCTCTGTGCCTGCCTCCATTCCAGCTCCTGCCAGTGTTTAAGGGTGATCTATTGTCCACCTGTGAAGAATGGGCGAATTGAGGTTAAAGAGAAGGCTAAGGAAATGTGAGAGGAGGCGGGGAGGGGTGTGGCGACCATGGCGACTAACAGTCCTCCTCAGCCTCCTGCCTCAGGCCCTGCAAGCCTCACCCCAAAGCCCTCTCTGCCACGCTCAGGGTCCTCCCTTGGAAGAGGTGGCAAAGCCTATTGTCCTCCTGTTGCAGAGGGGCAATAGGAGGACTCAGCCCCTGCCTCCTGGCTCAGCCCTGCCTTGCAGGACACCTCACCTCCCAGTTCTTTACCCTCAGTCCACCTTGCCTCTCCAGAGCAGGAAGGGACGAGGGATGGGAGAGCAGGGCTGGCCAGTGGAGGCATTGCCCAGAGCCTTCAGGCCCTCTCACGTCAGTGTCCAGGGAGGTGTGGGAGCCGAAACAAGCTCTCCTCTTATAGAGGGGATTCCCAAATTGCAGTCATTCAAGTTCCACCCCACAACTTTTGTTGAACCTTTATACCATCTGTGTTGTTCTCCTAATACATGAGGGAGGATGCCCCCAAAGCCAGAATTATCTTCTGGAGGGCAAGCCTCTTGGAGTACAGGCTTGCCTCACTAGGTGAGTCATCTAGGTACCCATCTGTATCAGGGCACCAGCTGGTATTGTTGTGAGAGGCTGCGTTTGGCTTTGGTGAATTTTTTTTTTGAAGACTCTTTCAACGCGTTTGCCTGTTTCATGATGGGTGATTTACAAGTACACCTCTCCACACTGCACTGAGTGTTCAGAATTTTTTGACCAAAAACGGCATGACCCCCATGCCCCACCATCCCTATTCACTGGATCTCTCCCAGAGTGACTTGTTTTTTTGTTTCTCCAGATGAATAAAGTCCTCAAAGGGAAATGTTTTGTCAATTTGGAAGAAGTGAAACAAAAAATAGCAGAAGCACTAGAAGGCATCAAAATTGATGTGTTCAAAAACTGTTTTGAGCAGTGGGGAAAATGTCTCAACAGGTGTATTGCATCAAATGGAGAGTACTTTGGAAGTGAGTGAAGTTTAAACATGTGAGAATAAATACACAATTTTTTATAAATAAATTCTGGTTTTTTTTTGATACATATATATAATTTTTTTGCCTCACCTGAGGACATTTTTACACAGCTTTTTTTAAAAAGAAGGGGAAGGGAGAGAGAAAGAGAAAGGGAAACATGGACATGAGAGAGAAACTTTGATTGGCTGCCTCCCATGTGCACCCAGACCAGGGGTCAAACCTGCAGCCTTTCGGTTACAGGATGATGGTCCAACCAGTGGAGCCACACCGGCCAGAGCACATTCTCCTAATATTGTTTAAGCCAACCTACCTGTTTAGTTAAGTTGGACAAGTTCATTTTAAAAACAAATCTCTGGGAGTGACTTAAGAGGAAATCCAGTCTCATATTCACAAATAGAAGGTAAATGCAAAACCAGATGAAATAAAAACAACACATTCTAAAATACTAACTAGACACAGAAGGTAGGAGTCCTTGAGTCTGAGACTTGCCATTTGGGGTGTTAGGGAAGGACGTTTGCAAGAGTTAGAGGTATTGAAGGCACGCCACTCCCAACCAGAGACTTTCTCAGTGCTTCCAGAAGCCTTCTGAAAATATTTGAAAGCTGATAACTTTCTTGCCATGTGACAGTTTGATGGCATGCTTGCATGGCCATGTGTGACATAAAACCACCTCTCTGCCACCAGTCTTCCGCGTTATTTCATGTGGCTCTTACTCACCAAGACGATCGCAAGCTGCCTCTCCCACAGGCCTCACCTCCCCAGAGTGGCCAGGCTGGCGTGGCAAAGCCCAGGCCAGGCCCTGTCTGTCCTCGAGCACAAGCCAGTCCTGCCTCAACCACGTGTGCCGTCATGCCTCCAGCCCTCACGTTGCCCACGCCCAGCCCCTTCACCTCGGCCACGCCACCACCTGAGAGCGTTTGCTGTGTCCTCGGCCTCACGGGCTTGTCCCTACATCACCTCCGTCTTCGCCTCCTCCAGAGCTTGCTCAAATGTCCTCCTGGCCACCCAAAATTGCAGGCCTACCACCACCAGTGGTGACCCTTTCTCTTTGCCTTCCCTGATTCATTTTGCTCCTTAGCATTTGACAGTATTTAACAGACATGTATTTTATTTGTTCATCTGGTTAATGACTGGGGCCCCATTAAATCGCAGACTTCACGGGGGCATAAAGGACTTTTGTCTGTTTTGTTTACTGTTGTGTCCTCAGTTCTTAGAAAGTGCTAAGTTTTTGTTGAATGAAATAAGGAATCTTCGCTCGTCGGCCATGGAAAGCAAACGTCATTACCATTATGCCCATTTGCAGACTGGAAAGCTAAGGCCAAGGTTGCAAGCCGATAAGTAGAGGAGCTGGGATTTGAAGACAAACTTCAAACCTAGTGCTCTTTCCAAAATGGCATTCAGTTCAGGCCCTTGAGGTTGTGCTTAGAGCGACTAAGGCCCCTGCCCAGAGTCAATAGACTTAAAGGTAAAATGAGTCTAGTCAGAGGGCTGGGGCCTCTTGTTCTATGTTTGATCTCAGACTCAACATGGAGCTGCCTTCCTGGATGGCAGGCCTGAGCCTCCTTACCCCTCCTCAGGCTCTCCCCTCACTGCAGCAGCTCCTTGACACAGGCCTAACTCTCTCCCAATGAGTGCCTCACACCCTGCACACCTGGGTCCATGCCCTCAAAGCTTCTGACCCTTGGATGGGGTAGCGCTGATGGGCCCCAAGACCATCTTGTCACAAGGCTAGAAGGCTTCCTTCTAGCAGAAAGTCCTCTTCACTGAAGCTGCAAAGGACAGTGGCCACAACACTCCAGAAATCATTGTTTCCGTGAATCACATCTTCTCATTGCAGTAGCAGGAAGCAGCATTCCCCCATCCCAGCCAGACCCTTCAGGGAGTGACCAAGCCCTCATCCTGAGCCCCCAGGGCACAGCCAGAGACTCATTCACTCAAGGAGCCTGTTCTGAGCATCTTCTTGGGGTCACACTTGTGCCAGGTCCCAGTCCCCACTGTCCCAGGACTCAGTCTAGTGGCGGACAGAGGAGGGAACTGGCAGCCTGGTGAGGGCCCCTGCCCCAGGTACTGAGGGAAATAGGGAGGCCTGCAGGAAAGGATAAGATCAGAACATAAACTTTGCTTTTGTGGGACATAAAATGTCATCTCTCCCCCAGGGGCCCAGTTCCAGATGGCACGAACTGTGGTGTGACTCTCTCGGGCTGGGTGCCCCCAGAAGCAGACACTGAGACCAAGATCTGAGTGTGAATAGTTTATTTGGAAAATGATCTCAGGAAGCACTTGGAGGGGATAGAGGAAGTGAGAAGAAGAAGGGAGGGAAGCCAGTATAGGTGACTGCTGTGGGCAACTGGGATCTAGTCCTCCTGGGGACCTCTTCGTGGCTAAATAGAGCACACCTCAGACTGGTCTTAGGATGGGGTAAGGAGCTGCAGCATTCCACTCCATGTCCTTGGTTGAGGTGCTCCCAGGAGTGATAGCTCCTGACACTGCTAGGACAGCCCGTTCATGGGCTGAACTAGCCCCTGGGCCAAGAAGAACTCTCAGCAGACTTGCAAACGTTTGTATAGGAAGCTGCGGGGTAGGCATGCATGGGGTGAAAGGGGTATGGGCAAGGCCTCATGGTATCTGCAACACAGTGCACTTTGGGAAGTCACGTGACTTCTGAGCCTTAATCTCCCCACCTATAAAATGGGCACAATACCAACACCCCTACAGGGTTATTTTGAACTTCAGATGAGATAATAATAGCTCAGTGCCTAGCACACAGTAGACACTCAATAAAGATTTGCTTCCTTCTTTGGCAACATTGTTCACTGTCCAAGGCAATTTCTGAGCTGTAGGGTCCTTCATGAACTGCCTCAGATGTGGTCCCTATGAGAGCCCCAGGCCCATGAACAGAAGTAAGAGTGATTATTTTCCAGGAAGCCAAAGCCACTCTGGAGGCCACCTGGCCATAGCCAAGAACATTATGAGGGCTGACAGCCACAGGAGGTACAGCCCTTCCTGTGCCTCTCTGCATTTAGCCTGGCACCACTGGACATACACGGGCAGACAGGCCTCAGGGCACCATCCCAGGATCCTGGGTCCTACAGAGAGCAGGCCCCACCCCCTTTCCATCCCAGACCCTGATTGTCAGAAAAGACACAGGGTCAGGGCCCAGAAGGCCAAGGAGAAGGGGGATGGGTGTGCAGGACACTGAGCAATCCTGGACTCTGACCCCACAAGGAGCCGAGGGGATCTGGGCAGAGTCAGTGCCCCCTCACCCTGGGAGCATGGCCATGAGTGAAAGGAGAGGCTCCATGTAGTGGGAGCCTCGCCCCACTCCTTATGTCCCTATTTTATGTTCCCTCCCTAGCTTCCCCTTCTGCATCAGCCTGGGGGAGGGTGGGGACTCTAGACGTCTGGCTCCAGGGACCCTGAGGAAAGGGTCAGGCTAAGAAGCTTCCCAGCCGTGCCCTCGAGACTGCTCTGCCAGCCCCAATGCAGGCTCAGATGTCATCTGGAAGGAGGGGAAGGGCAGCTTCTGTAAATGTCAGAGGGCTAAGTAGCTTCCTGTATTTTGGCCTGCAGAAGCTGGGGTAGGACTGGAAAAGGGAGGGAAAGGGGGTTATCCTCTGTCCCTACCCTATTCAAATCAGAGATGAACTCCCAGTAACTGTCCCACGAACCCCAGAGTGGCCAGTGTTACTGCTCCATTTTGTAGATGGGAAAATGAATCAGAGCAAGGCTGTGACTTCCCTTGTTGCATTCAAAATTCTCCTTGCAGGGGGCAGGGGGCACCATTGGGTTAATGTCTTCCAGGACCATTGATGCAGGATTGCTTGCAGCCTGGGGCATCCTTGGAACAGAATCCCCACAACACCTACCAGGGCAGTGACAGTTCCTACCACATGCACAGCTGCTCTGACCCCCCTGTTCAGAAAACCCTGACCTCTCCCCAGTGTGAATGCCCAGCTCAAGATCCCTCTCCATCTGTGTCCCCATAGCCATCTTCTACCCACTTTCCAGAATGAGAAAGCTCTACCCACTGGGCAGGTGCCCAGAACTTTCCTACCCAGTTTGGGGCATGTCTGTGTTCCCAGGCTCTCCTTGGCATGCACCCTTCAAATGCTGTGCCCAGACACAGAGGGAGCCTCTGGTGGGCAGTGTGGGGAAAGAGGGGCCTAAGAGCAGACAGCTAGGCTAAAGCTAGAGACCTTATCAGGGCCCAGGGCATAACCTTGCTTCTCTTTCCACTCTTTCCCACAGTAGAAGAGTGGTTAGCAACATCCTAAACCCAAGTAAGGGGCTTCTGCCCTGAACCCTGCAACTTTAGAGGCTCTGCTTGTCCTTGGACTCTCTGTTGTGAGGAACTTCTTTCCTGATCAACCCTTCTAAGGGGATACCATGCCAGTGATGTCCACACTCAAGGCCTGAGGGGTGTCCAAGGGGCTATATGCAGAGAGTAGGGTGTGGACAGAGTTTGACTTTGCAGGCAGGGTCTCTGTCCCCAGGTATGTCAACAAGGGCCATTTTCAGGGTGCAACAGAGCCAGGGGCAGAGGGAGAGGGAAGGGGCAGGCCAGGGCCTAGGTCTAGGTTCTAGGGGCCAGCTCTTCCCAAGAATTCTAGATTTAAACCCAACTTTTCAGGTTGCTGTTTTATTTAACCATTTATTAGCTTGATTCATAATTAAAATATCTAGCTGTATGGTATATGGGATTTCCCTTATACCATTGCTCCAGACCCCACAAATGTTAGAGGTGAACCTCAGGGGGAGCTGGGACATTAGACTCAATTCTCTGTGATCTGAGATGGCATCTGTCAGCAGTGTGCAGCAAAGCAGTCACCGCCACCAGGTGACATGACTACTGACACAGATGTGAGCAGGCACCAGATTATGGAGTCTCCTGGCTGGTAGGGATTTGAGTCCAGCAGTCAAGGGCCCAGAGTACAGAAGGCAAAACTGAATCCTAGAGATTTCCAGGGACTTGACAAAGTCCGTGTGCATGCGTGCCTGTGTGCAAGTGCAGGGTGCTGTGTGCACTGGGATGGTGCTTGCACACAGGATGGGGTGCACGTGAGGCCGACACTGGTGGGTTGGTGGGGTTTTCCTTCTCTACCTTTTTCTGCACCAGGGAAGATCCATCATTTTCTTTTCCTGTAATGTTGCCCCGAGTCAAATTTTTATTGGATTTCACAAAATTATTTCATAGACAACATCTTCTGGAGGCCCTAATGGAGGTGTTGATGGCAAAGGATGGTGGGGAATGAGGAGTTGGGAGCTAATAATGAAGAGAGAGCGCCAAGCAGATTTAGAAAGAAGTTCAGTCAGAAAGTATTTCATGTTCTGAGGGAATGACAGGCAGGTGGGGCAGAGGGGAGGGGCAAAGCTGGGCCTCTGGAGTTGTCTCTTGGGAAGCTACAAGTGGGACATTGATGTGGGCCAGCCACAAGGGGTGGGGAGTGATGCCAGATGGCCTGGGACCATGAAGGGACCTTGCAGGGGTTAGAGAGGATGGGTCCACAGGCTCCTGGAACAGAGGACAGATACTCACATATTCCCTCCCTACTCCCGTTTCAGTCCAAGGCTCTGGCCTGTTGCTGCCAGGTCCCTGATGCCAAAACCAGGTGAGTCTCTAGATGGAATAGCCCAGGGCAGGCCTGAGGCAGACCCTCCCTGCTGTAGTGGCTACACTGAGTGTACCTGTGGGACTTGGGGTCCAACTAGCCTGTCTCGGTTACCCTCTGGCCAAGTGACATTGGGGAAGTTATTTACCTCTTGAGCCGCAGTTTTCTCACTATATGAGGAGGAGTGTTGGGAGAATTCAAGGAGATGACAGATGCAAAGGGCTGGCACAGGTGGATGCTCACACGGGACAGCTGCCATTTTTATCACTCTTGTAATTTGTTCATTCTTTTTTTAAAAAACATCACAAATAGGTCTTTTTATTTGTCACCATTTAATGTCTGAATTTAAACAGATTCTTGGACTGGGGCTCATATCCATCAGCTTGTTGACCTTTAGTGCCTGTCTCATCCCCAGTAGCTTTTCCAGAACTGCTACCTTCACCACAAAGCTCCATGAGTTTTCCTAGTTCAAACCTGGGCTTCTCCAGCATTTTGGCTTTTCTAACAAAGACATCGTGGAATGGATAAATAGATTGGCAAGGCTTTTCTATGTCTTTCCCAATGCTATCTGGAATCAATTTATTGACCACTTCTTTCAAGTCATTTGTCTGCACCTCTTGGGTCATGATTTCCATTATCTTCTTCCAGATCTGGAAGACCAGAGAATAAAAGTTCTTCTGAATCTAATTGTTGCATTTTTTAGTAAAACCAACACAGAATCCATGAAGCAAATACCCATCAGTAGTCTTGACATCAACATGAGCTTCAGTGATGGTCTGCCATTTTTGACCATGGAGGACACTTTGTCATGGGTAAGATCCATGCCATGCAAATCAGTCAGGCAGTTTTTATCCTGAAAATTTTCGGTAATTAGCTCGAATTTTCTAAATGCAACTTCATCATTCTGCAGTTCAGCTAGGTTCATTTCCAAAACATGACCCTTCAGACCACCAGGTGTGATTTTGGCTCCTTGAGTTCTCATGACTTGTGTTTCTCCAATATTTCTTATATTAAATATAGCTGGTGCTTTCACATCATACCAATCCTTTTTAGAAAATGGATCAACCACTTTCTTTTTGGCTCCCTTTTTGCCACCTTTTATAAGGCGTTTGTTCTTGACCACCACCATGGTGCTGCTCAGAGACCCGAAAGGCTAATTTGGTCATTTTTATTTCCTTCCCCAAAACTTCCATTCATTGCCAGGCACTGGAGAGAGAGCAATGGAAAGAGCCTGAATTCATGGAGCTTATATTCTAGAAATGAGGCCAACACCAAGCAAGGGAAGAGAGTAAAATAAATTATATTCTACATAGTAAAAGGTACTATGGAAGAAAGTAAGCAGGAACTGGGGCTGAGGAGGAGGCTCAATTTAAACAAGTGGTCAAGGAAGGCCTCAGTGAAGAAGTGATCCTTGAGTATAGATATAAAGGGGGTTAGGGAGTCCTGAGCCACAAGAATCTGACATGGAGGAAACAGCAAGCACAAAGGCCCTGAGGTGGGAAGTGTTGGACGTGTAGGAGGGACCTCAGAGCCCAGCCTGGTGGGAATGGGGTAAGTAGGGAGCAGGGGTGAGGGGAGAATGGAAAACATGTGGTCCAAGAGGGGATGGGGCCAAATGGGACTGTGCAGGCCACAGTGAGGGCTTTGGCTTTTTCACTGAGTGTGACAGGAGTCACTGCTGGGTCATCTTTCTCCCTGTCAGATGCTGGAGGAGTGAGTGGGAGGTTTGTTATAACTTTCCCAGCCCCAATGAGGTGGCCACATGCTCCCCTCACAAGACAGATAGATGGGCCAGAGTCGTTGACTTCTAAGAAAGTCACCTGGAGGCAGCTGCAGCCTGTGACAGGGAAGGATAGGGTTGGGGAGGCTGAGCAGGACCCAAGACTCTGGTCCTCCTGCCACAGGCCAGCACCTCAAGCCACAGTAACTGGTCCCAGAGATTGCCTCTTCTTTCCTTGGATTCCAGCCTGTTCCACCGAGCCTGGCAACTCCAACCATGGTTTCTGTTTGGACAATCACAACAAGGAAAGTAATGAAATTAATTCACTGTGAGAATAAGCACCTACAAGGATGAACAGAGTTAGATAGACCCAGATGACAGGAAGCAACCAGGACCAGGAGGAAGGATCCAGAACCAGCCCAGGGCAGAGAGTGGAGGCACAGGCCCCTGTGAGGGACATGGCCCCTCCAGCTCAACTCAGCCTGCTTCCTCTGAACACCCATACTGGGCCATATGCAGCACAAGACCTGGGGACAGAGTCATGACCAAGTCCAAGGTCACAGTGCCAGCTGGAGGAGGAAGAGGGGCAGCCTCTCCTCTATTTGCCCAGCCCTGCACCCTGACATGGGACTGTGTCCACCCCAAGGGAGGATGTCTCTTTCTAATTTGCACAAAGGCACTGTATGGGCTAGTAGTGGCCCTCCCTTAGTCCCTGCACCAAGATGCTCCCCACACAGTATGAACAAAACCAGGGCAGGGTGGGATAGGCATGGGGATGTTGTGAGACAGATCAGTAAAGAAAAAAATTACTGCTCAAAGATTAGTGACAGGTGTCAGGTCAGGAATGCCAGAAAAGCTAACCCAATCTGAACGTCCTCAAGAAGGCTCTGGGAGGGTTGGGAGGAGTTGGTGGGGGGAGATGCTACCCAGGAAATAGCCCTGACAAGGGCCTGGAGTAAAGAGGAAGAAAAGTTTAGGTAATGGCGAATAGCTTGAGCAGAGAGGTTTCCAAGGGAGTGGGGAGAGGAGGCAGGGGAGCTGGACAGAGCATGGGTACCCAGTTAAGGGGCTTGCCAAGCAGGTTGTGGCAGGATCTTATGAGGGAATCAGATTTGCATTTTAGTGCAGGGTCTCTGGTTCTAGTGCAGAGGTTTAATTGGAGAGGTCAAGAGGAACTGTGAGGCTTCCAGGAGAAAGATGTACCTGAGTGGGGTGAGAATAAAGGCAGGGTGTCGGAAGCATTGGGAGGAGCCTGGTTTAGCTGGGCAGGACAGGTGGGGGTGCTGCAGGCCAGTGACTAGATGGGGAACTCTCAGTGGCAGAGCAGATCTAAGGGGGAGAGATCTGCTCATTCTCACCTGCCAAAGGTCCGGGAACCAGGTTTATGAAACCTTTTCACCCCAAAGTCCTAGCTTCCTCTTTCCACTGCCACCTGCTGCCTTCTCACTTATCTCCTCTACATGTCTGCCAGTCCTCCCACTTACCAAACCAAGTCCCCAAATAGAAAGTCCTGGAGAAGGGGCAGAGGAAACTCTTTGCCAAGCAAAATTATTTTTACTAAGTGCCCATATATTTTAAAAAATAGGCAAAGCACACAAGGCTGCAAGCCTTCTAGTGTCTCACGAAACCCAAGACGAGAGGCACAGACCAGCCTCGGTGGCCCAAATATATGCTGTGTTGCCAAGGTAACCATCAGTTGGCCCTGCAGGCTGGTGTCTATGGAACTAAGGATTTAGAAGAAAGTTCAGACAGCCACTCAGGGCCTGGAATCAGAAACCACTGGTGAAGTCAAGGACTTTCGGCCAAGATGGAGGCATAGGTAGATATGCTTTGATTCCTCATACAACCAAAAGAAGGACAGCAACAAATTTAAAAACAAAAACACAACCAGAACTGACAGAAAATTGAATTGTATGAAAGTCTGACATATAAGGAGTTAAAGAAGACTGGTAGGATGGGCGGAGTCAGGCAGCCAGGGAGGAAAGAACCCATGACAAGGTGGTGGCTAGAGGACAGGGTGAGGCAGAGACAGGTGGTCCCACATTCATATGTGGATAAGACAGGAGGAACAACTGGGGAGTGAGACAGACCACGTAACTCAGAGTTCCAGTGTGGGGAAATAAAGCCTCAAAACCTCTGGCTGTAAAAACCTGTGGGGGTTGCAGCAGTGGGAGAAGCTCCCAGGCTCACAGGAGAATTCATTGGAGAGAACCATGGAGTCCCAGAACATATACAAACCCACCTACCCTGGAATCAGCACCAGAAGGGCCCAATTTGCTTGTGGGTAGCAGAAGAAGTGACTGAAAGCAGCATGAGAGCCAAGGAAACAGCATTGTTCCCTCTCTGACCCCTCCCCCACATAGAGCTCCACAACACAGTGAAGTAAGTTGCCCTGCTCTGGCAAATACCTAAGGCTCCACCCTTTACTATGTAACAGGCCCACCTAGACAAAAAATATGGCCCAAATGAAAGAACAGGTCAAAACTCCAGAAAAAAACTAAGTGACATGGAGATAGCCAACCTATTGGATGCAGAGTTCAAAACACAGGTAATCAGCATGCTCACAGAAATGACTGGGTATGGACGCAAACTAGAGGAAGAAGTGGAGGCTATACAAAGTGCAATAAGGAAACGTATACAGGGAACCAAGAGTGATGGGAAGGAAACTGAGACTCAAATCAATGACTTGGAGCAGAAGGAAGAAATAAACATTCAACCAGAACAGAATGAAGAAACAAGAACTCAAAAAAATGAGGAGAGGCTTAGGAACCTCTGGGACAACTTTAAACAATCCAACATCCAAATCATAGGGGTGCCAGAAGGAGAAGAGGAAGAGCGAGTAATTGAAATCTTATTTGAACAAATAATGAAGGAGAACTTCCCCAATCTGGTGAAGGAAATAGACTTCCAGGAAGCCCAGAGAGTCCCAAAGAAATTGGACCCAAGGAGGAATACACCATGACACATCATAATTAAATTACCCAAGATTAAAGATAAGGAGAGAATCTTAAAAGCAGCAAGAGGAAAGGAGAGAGTTACCTACCATGGAGTTCCTATAAGACTATCAGCTGATTTCTCAAAAGAAACCTTGCAGGCAAGAAGGGGCTGGAAAGAAGTATTTAAAGTCATGAAAGGCAAGGACCTACATCCAAAATTACTCTGTCCAGCAAAGCTATTCTTTAGAATGGAAAGGCAGATAAAGTGCCTCCCAGATAAGGTCAAGTTAAAGGAGTTCATCATCACCCAGCCCTCATTACATGAAATGTTAAAGGGGCTTATATAAGAAAAAGAAGATGATCAAAACTATGAACAGTAAAATGACAACAAACAACTTTTAACAACTGAACATAAAATAACAAAAAGAAAAACAAACTAGGCAAAATACTACAACAACAGAATCACAGAAATAGAGATGACATGGAAGGTTATCAGTGAGGAGGAGGAGGGAGAATTGGGAAAAGGTACAGGGAATAAGTAGCATAAATGATAGGTACAAAATAGATAGGGGGAGGTTTAGAATAGTGTGGGAAATGGAGACTCTAAAGAACCTTTATGTACGACCCACGGACATGAACTAAGGTGGGGGAATGATGGTGGAAGGGGGTGTGCAGGGTGGAGAGGAATAAAGGGAGAAAAAATGTGACAACTGTAATAGCATAATCAATAAAGTATATTTTTTAAAAAAGAAAAATTAAAAACATAAAAAGACTGCATTGTGGACCTAAGTCTGGAACTAGTGGGAAGAAATTCTGATTTTCCTGGACTTAGAAGTGGTAGCATATAACACTGGAGCTTTGGGGGCCAGGACTGCAAGAGGGCCACTTTAAGCCAACACCAAGGAAAGCAGAGCAGAGACAGCGTCCTCATGATAGCATCTGAGTCTCCAGATCCAAATGAAGTCCATATACCCTTGGATTTCTTAGTTACATTAGCTAATCAATCCTCTTTTTTTTTTTCTTTTGCTTAAGCCAATTGAAGTTGAGTTAGTGTCATTTGTACCCAAAAAGTAACTTGTATAACCTAAGAATACAACTGTTGAAAGGGCATGGACAAAGCCCTGTGTCACAGCAGTAGGGACATTCATCTGGGCTGATAGTAATCTATGAATCAGTTCCCTTGGGGACAGCTGCTTGATTAGTCAGTCGGAGTTCATCCCCTGTCCTCGAGCCCTGGGGCACCACCCAGGCCTCGCCAACACCAGGTGCAAAGCCTCGCAGGAACCCAGATACAAAATGCACCTGTGTCCTGGCAGGTAAAAGAATTCAGTCACTTTGACCTGACTCATTCTTAGTGAGTGACCTATAGCTTTCTCAGGATTCTCAAACCTCCCTCATAAAGTCCTGTTGGATGGATGAACCAGGACCAGTGTCAAGCCAACAGGCAACTACACTCAGCAGCTGCAAAGGGGCTCTCTCTGGGGACCCAAGCAAACCTGGGAGGCCCATCTTCCAGCTCTGGAAAGATGAGAGGAGGCAGCAGGATCTGACAGGCCAGACTTAGAGAAAAGGGAAGCAGGAGGGGGAGTGGGCAGGAGAAGAAAGCACTACTTCAAAGCTCATAAAATCACAGCAAATTGAACTGCCCAAGATGAGCAGTGGTTGCTTCCTAAATTATGCAGATTTGTGCAAATTGTATGCAAATTATCCACACAAAGGTGTCAGGGGGCACTTGCTGACAGCCTGGCTCTGGAGCCTTCTTGTCAGTCGGCCTCAGCCTCCTTCAGGGAATGGAGCAGCTGTCACCCACTGGGCAGCAAGAAGGGAGGGGCAAGGTCTGCCCTATCCCAGCCTCCTGCCACCTTTCCCTCTGGGAAGACCCGCCCCAAGGCCAGGCCCACCAGTCAACCCTTCACACCTGGCTTCTGCCCTGGACTGCCAGTTCAGAGACAGCCACTGAGAACTGGGCCTTTCTGGTCACCTGGTCCAGCTGCCCCCTTCCCATTGTACAGAGGAAGAAATAAAGGCCAGGGCAGGAAAAAGACCTACTCTGTCCCTTGAGAAACTGT
Organism: Macrotus californicus; assembly: GCA_007922815.1. Taxonomy (NCBI): domain Eukaryota; kingdom Metazoa; phylum Chordata; class Mammalia; order Chiroptera; family Phyllostomidae; genus Macrotus; species Macrotus californicus. Next base: position 14,766 of record VMDR010008488.1, on the reverse strand, counting down.
TGATTGATTTAGTCTGATCCACCCACTCAACACCTCCCAAAAGAATTGGCCTTCTGCATGTTTAAACTAGGTGGCCATCCATCACTTTCTACCTGCCCTCAGGCCCCAAATATTGCTCCTAATCATCACTGTACCTAGCTGCCACCATTCATGCTCTTGGTCTCTGGCTTGGGATTAGTTATCACTGAATTTGTGGTTAAAAGCCTGCAAAATTTCATCAGTTTGGCAGGGGTACTGGAGCCTGGAGACTAGATATTCCAGTTGCTTGTAAATCTGTGCTGGACCCTTGTTCCCAGAGAAATGGAGTCTCCTTCGTGACTGCCATCTGTGCTGACTCAGCACCTCCGTCTTCTCATGGTCTCCTCATCCTCTAATCACACTGACGAAGGTATCACAAAAACTACTCATCTTGGCTGAGTAGGTGCCTTGGGCCAGGCACCACCATAAACACTTGGAATTCTCACCACCGCCCTCTGGGTTGGCATCTATTGTTACTCCTGCTTCATAGACAAGGGGACTGTGGCGCAGAGAGGCAAAGCCAGTTCTTTATGGTTGCTGGTTGCATAAACGCTTTATGGCTTATGGTTGCATCCAATAAGTGATAATAAGGGGGAGGGTTACCCGGAAGTGCCTGGTGCCAGAGCATATGCTTAGGAGACCTGCTCAGTGCAGTCTCCCTCCACCTCCTTCAGGGGGCTTGTTCTGACTCTGTGATGCTGAAGCTGCCTGCCAATGTCAGGGCCTTATTCATCGATGGATCCAGGCCTCAGGGCTGCTTCCTTCCCTGGACTCTGCAGCCCCAGACTTCAAATCTTGTGGCTTGGCCTGGAATTTGTCCACCAGGCCTGGCAAGAGCTCTCTGAGGACAGGGAAGGGCTCCTTTGTCTGCCCCCCGTTGGAATACTTCTCCAGTGTGGACCAGCACAGACCTGGGCCCCTCTATCACCAGGACAGCAGAGGTGCTCAGCACTCAATACACGGAACCCCAGCTCTCCACAGTAGATGCTTCCTTCCTGCCAGGTTCCACTCGAGGAAAGAAATAGTCCTACCCTTGTGTCACCCTTCACTTCTTTCAGCATCTCCTGCTCCCCAAGGTAGGGGCTAGCTCTCCTATTCTCTGTCCCCTGGAGCCCAAGGACTCTCAGAGAGCTGCCCTAGCTTGGCCTCCCAGAATGCCTTGCTCTCTCTTGGGACTGGAAGGGGAGTCCAACTAGAGGTGCTGAGAGGACTGAGGGAGTTTCAGGTCCCACCCCCAAGTGCAGATTGGATGCTGAGTCAGACTAGCACCCACCCTTCTTCCCCTGTACCAAGGACCCTCTGGAGATGGTGCTTTAGTCCACAGAGGTGGGACCTCTGTTGGGATAGCAGTTGCTTTTGAGAATCTGAAGAAAGCTCTAATCCTGCCCTAACACAGAGGGCAGTGAAGAGATAAGCAAGAAAGCTTTGGCTTGGCACACCTGGCCAATTGGGTGCTGGACATTCTGCTGGCCCTGTGACCCCCAAACTGGCCTCAGTCCCACTAGTCCAGGCATACCGGAGCCCTGCCCCATTCTCCCAATGCCCGTCCAAATCCCAGGGCCTGCTTCTCATTTAACCAGGTGACCCAGGATAGGATGAACTCAGGCTAGCCCCATGGTGACCCCTGTTCTCCTGAGGTGAGGCTTCTAGTCCATCTGTCACCATTGACCGCCTACCTGACAGCTTCATGGTGATAGGAGGCTGTGGGGCTCCAAACCTGGCATCATCAGACAGAGGGCCAAAAGACCAAAGAGAGGCAACCAGGGAAGATGGAAGGATTTGGACTGTGTGACCTGGGGCAAGCCATCTCACCTGAGCTGCAGTATCAGTGAACAGAATCATCATTACCATGCAGGACTGAAACAAAATAGTGTCCAAATCCCCCAGCACAGCACCTGGCACACAATGAGCACTCAGAGAAAGTGGGCGCTCAACTCTTACCCTGGCTTATGACCTTGAATGGTACACTGATAAAGTCCCAGTCAAGCCCCAAGCCCCCCTCTGACTATTCTGGTTTGCAGCCACCAGTGACATCTCCATTCCCAGCCTCCACTCGCAGAGACTCCACATCTTCCTCCCTGGAGAGAAGGGGTAGTGGGAGACATGGTGTGATATTGTTAGCATAGGTAGCTAGATATTAATAAAAGGAGGGAAGCAAAGGAAATCAGACATTATACATAATAAACTAGGGAGCTGAGCAGGACAATACGCCTGGTTCACTAGGAAGCTGCAACATTCATCAGCTCCCCAGGGGACCCGCTGCATCCTCCACCCTAGGGACCTAATCCTGGAAGCAGGCAAGAAGGATCATTGTAGATCCTTAGTCGAATTACAGGAGGGAGAAATAAACACAGCAGGAGAAATTCCTCTGCTGGGTGCATGTGCAGGAGTAGTCAAGATGGTGACCATAAAGGGGAGGTGTCTAATCTGGGAAAAGAACCGGATTGGTTAGGGGGAGGGCCCAGCACAAGCCGGAGAAGGATTGGGAAATTGATTGGTTAGTTTAAAAGAGCACCTGGTCCTTCACAAGCCTGAGCTAATATAATTAGAGCCTAAAAAAGGCAAGTTCTTTCTCTCTGGTTTGGTAACACGTTTGCCTGTGCGTTCTCTTCTTTAGCAGCCACGTGGCCCTAGCAGCTGCACAGGTTCCAAGTGAGAGCCTGGGTACAGGGTATGGCACTGGCTGCAGTGCCTCTGGGAACAGTCTAAGCTAGCCAGATGGCAACAGAGACTGAACTAGACTAAGAACCAAAGGCACAGAATTTCCGGACTCTGGCCTTATTTCTGGTCTTGATGAAGGTAAGGCTGGACATCCTCCACACTGGGATGCACACAAATGAAATACCAGGAATCTGGGAGCAATCTTTTATTTCTCTCTCAATAAATATTACCTTACTACATGTGGATCCTCAGAAATGGTTTTCTTGTGACTCCATGAAAGGGTCCCATTTCCACTGGCAATACTATGAAGGGCAGCAGTGTCAACCCCACCGTGGCATCTCACTGCCTGAAATGCCACCACATGTGTGTCTACCCCTTGGCTCAGCATTCTGCCTCTCCTATAGGAGAAAGCATGCCTTCGGCCTCCTACTCAGACCCATTGTGGATCAAACACTTTCCTTTGGTCAGGTGGGCCCTGGGCATCTGGGGACTGAGGGGAAGTTTCCGGTAGGCTGGGAGAGCAGGACCATCAGGGATATTTCAGCATTACTGTAATAGCAAAAAACTGGAGACAACCAGAATGCCCTTCGAGAGGGGATTGTTAAAGGCCTTAAGGCCCAACCTTTGTAAGAAGTACCCGGATGCAGTTAAAAGGAGTAAGGCAGGGTAGGAAGAAGCTAGGAAAAATTCCTGACAAGTGGCATGAGGAGCTATAGGCCTCTAGGCTGTGTCACCAGAGCCCCCACCTTGACCATGACCAAAGGGAAACATTTGTGGCAGGAAATCCCTGTGGTGGTAGCAGAAGTCAACAACAAGGACTGGCTAAAACCAGATCAATCCAAGATGGAGGAAAATTGACCAGAGACCAACCCCTAAACTCATTATACCATCGTTATAATGAATTGACACCACAAGTAGAGGCGGGGCTGGGAGGGGGATGAACACCATGGCACTTCCCGAACAGACCATATTTGGGACCAGAAGGCAGAGACAGAATTTGGTGCCACAAAGTTTGGAAACAACTCATCCTTGGAAACAGAAAATCCCAAGAACTGACTGGCCCAGCGTGGAACTCACTAGCGAGTCCATCTGTGTCCACTCAGACGTGTACCTTTGCTTCTTTCACAGCAGTTCCCAGGGAGGCTTGCGGCCAGTGGAGCAGCAGGCGGCTCAGCCCTGGATCCTGTTTCCAGGAATCCACATCCTGGCCTCTTTCTTTCTCTACCCGAATGAAATTAGCGTTCATTCTTCATCTCGTTCTTGAATTCTTTCCTCAGCAAGAGCCTAGAGGTCCTGGACTGTGCCTGGGCAGGGCCAGCTCCTGGCATGGAACCAGTCTGGTGACAAAAAGACCCCCTAAGCTTAGGGGGAAAAGTCATTTCTAGAATAAATTATATGTAGTAGGATCCAGTTCATGTTATTGTCTGTGTACCTGTGGATATTTTATGTGTAAATGTAGTATGTGGGGGAAAGTCTGCAAGCTACATATCAAACTTAACAATGGTGGACAGTGAATGCTGCTCAGTAGAGAGAGGAAACCTCTTGTGTGATAGGCTGGAATATTGTTCAAGTTTTGTGGTAAAAATGTAGTCCTGTGTTTACATTACTTGAATGTATATGTTTAAATGTTTTTAAGATCACAAACCATAAAATTAAATACACACATGCATATTTTAAAAGGTTAGAAGGGGCCTGGAGCCCCACCCCCAGCTCCCCTGGAGCCAGGTGGACCCCTGACTGGCTCCATCCTGGCTGCACACACACCCACTCCACCCGCAGCAGTCCCCGCTTCCCTCACCAGCCCCCATCACAGCCAAGCTCGTTAGTTCTCTGTGCTGCCCTGGGTTCTGACCTCTGGGATGCGGAAACATCAGCTCTGTCTCCCATCAGACATGCTTGCACTGCTGATCAGACTTGGACCCCAGTGGCCTTGTTACAGCTACTCCCACCCAGGCCCCCACATGAAGAAGTTATCAAGCAGTGGCAAGTTCATATGAGGCCCAGAGGTCCTGGCCCCCTTGATCCCATGGAAACAGCCATTTCCAGAATAATGGAGCCTTGATTCTGCTGCAATGTGATGAAGACAGAGCCCAAACCCAAGTCTTTTCCTATGTCCAGGTTTACTGGAGGTGGCATGGTGGGAAGGCCAAAAAGGAAGAAGAGAAGACCTGACCCTGCACTTAGGGGCCTCCATCTGGGAAGCCTGGGAGGGTCCTCTTGAGCATCAAGCAGTAGAGGAACCCATTGATTAGCCCAAGTTCGCATTTTCCAGATCAGGTAGCAGGCTAGGGAAGGGTATGGACTTGCGCATGCCCTTAGTGAGTCTTCTGAGTGTTTGAAGCACTCCTGCCCAGCCTAAGGCTCAGCCTCTGTGTCTTCCACCAGCGCCCAAGGCAGAGCCTCTGAGAGCTGCTGGCAAGAAGCTGACAGGGCAGCAGCAGCCTGGCCCACAGGTCCCAGTACAATAGGAATACTGACTTTCTGGCTAATTAAGCCAGATTCCGTGAAAGCTACAACTCCAGACAGAGAAAATCCATCAGTGTTTCATAAATATTGAAAGCACTTGATTGATCATCATTGTGTGATAGTTGTAGCTCTGGGCTTGAGGTGGGGCAGGGAGAGAGAGCCCAGACCACACTGTACCACAAAAACCCCCAAATCATTTTTCATTTATTCAGAAGCTGCTCATTTGTATGTGCAGATGAAATCCTGAAAGAAAACACAAGAAACTAAAAACAGGCCTCACAGAGTACAGAGCAGGAAGGGAGACTTTTGCTCTATACTGTGTTATATTTTTTTGATATTTGAAACATGTAAAAGTGTAGCATTCTCACAATAACATAAAAATTTGAAGCTGCTCCTGGGGCCACTGTCTCCCGAGTCCTATGAGGTACAACAGAGAAGATGGGAACATGGAAAGGTGGGCCCTTCCTGGGGCTGCCAGCCAGGTCGGGAGAGCTAGCTGTCCATACCAGCTTCTCTGACAGGTCCCAGCTTCAAATTGCTTTGCATCTGTCTCTGCGGGACCACGTGCCAGCAAGGCACAGAGTTCAGCACATATACTATTATTAGATGTTTTAGGGATCAGCTCTCCACACTGCAGTCACGGAGCAGTGCAGGGTTGTGCAAGTGCATTCATGGCAGGTAGGGTCCTAGGACTGCTTCTGGATTTTCTGTCCCCCGTCGTGCCACTGCATTGGACTTCCGTGGCCAAGGGCTACTTGCCTCAGCCTCAATTATGCAAAAAAACGTTAGAGCTGGACAGGCCCACAGGGTATACACAGTCTCCCGCCACCCAGTTTTATGGGTGAGCAAACTGAGGGCCTGAGAGGAGGGAACTGACCAGCATCAAAGGACATGTCGATGGCAGGGCTAGATCTGGAACTTAGACACTTGATGGCATGTGAGCCAAATTTCACCCAACAATCCATGGCAAGGCCTCCCTTAGACAGATGTTCCTGGTTATGAGAAGGCCACTTGACCTGCAGCCTCTCCTTCCCAGAGTTCTGCCAAGAAAGAAGCAAGGAGCCAGGAGCCAGGCCCTGTTCAAGGTGCCCAGATTCCATCTAAGGGTGCATAGAGCTTCCTTGGCAGCCTCAGGCCAGTGTGGACATTTGTCTCAGAATACAAGCAGGCTTGGGACCCTCAGGCCTCTATTCCCAGGATAGCCCACCAGTCTGACAGAAAGGAACAGCCCACATCTCTTCCAGGACAGCTAGTGGTCAGTCTGAGGCTCTCAGAGGAGGCCTGTGGCCCAACCCCAGGATAGGGGGTACAATTCCAACTGCAGGAACCTGAGGACAGAAGAGCCCTGCCATGGAAAGAGGGAAGATGGATGGGAATTCGCTGGGGAAGGAGACTTAGTTGGTTGGGCCTTAGGAGGCTGCTATTTATACTGCAGCTGTGGTCCAACCCTGCCTTTCATGCTCTTGCACCTGCACCTGCACATTCATGTGCACACACATGTTCAAGCCCATACAACACAAGGAACACATGCACACATATTCATGCATACTTTGTGTGCACTCATCTATACACAGGAATATAAGTGCACATGAGCAAATGTGTCCCCCACACACAGGTGGACAAGCAATGGAGCACAGTGGACCTGGGGGCTAGAAGGGACTGGAGTTAGGCCAAGGGTGATCTGGGGCCTAACTGGCCAGGCAAGACCTCCAATCATCACCTCATGAGGTTCGTGAGTCCTCAGAAAGGGAGCCTGGGGACCAGGCAGAATCTGGGACCCTGGCAAACCAGGGCCTCCCACCTCTCAGCCCAAGGGTGCTCCCTACCCTGGTTCTTAGGTGGGGATGGTGAGGAAGGGGTGTGGCATCCTTGTCTCCAGCACAGCTCACATGCTCACACTTCCTTGCACTGCCGGCTGTGAGGTGTGGGCTGAGCTGGAAATTGTTCTGTGTTAATTAGTTCCTGCAGCCCAGGCCTGCTGCCCCAGCCCAACACCCCACCTACCTTCTGTTTCTTCTGTCCTCCCCACCCACCCCACTGTGTCTTCTCTTCCTCCCTTCCAGCTTTCACTCTTGTCAACCTTCAGCTCTCCCACTTCTGGGGTAAGCTCCATGGCTTCTCCTGGGTTCCCATCTGCAGTGTGGAGCACCCCAACCTACTCCCAGTCCACAGACACTTGGCTTTGAGCAGGTCCCAAGGGTGGTATGGGGGTTGGGGGACTGCTTCTGATGCATCTGGGCTGGTGCTTAATAATTCTTATAGTTCAATCCTCTCAACAAATTGTGGTTGGTACTGTCATTCCTATTTTATTAATATCAGAAGGAGGGGTATTTGGTCAGAGTCCAATCTGAGAGTCACACATGTCCAAATGCCTTCCCTTCTTACTTCTCTCTCTCTCTCCCTAGGCAAGCTTGTCCATCCTGTGGCCTTAAGTGCATCTTAGACACATGTCTAAGCATCTCTATGCATCTTAGACACATGTCTTAAACCTGCACCTCCTATAGTCTCCTCGTCTTGGGAAATGTGCCTCCATTCACCAGCCCCTCTTGACTCTTCCTTCACTCTGGAAACCCAGGTTCCGTCTGCTTCTGGGATCCTTCTCATTGCTCCCCTTTCTCCCTGTGCACGTTGCCACAGTTCTTTCCCAAGCCACTGTCAACTCTCAGTGGGGTAACTGAAACAGTCTCCTCTGGCTGCTCATCCCCTCATTCCTCTGCCAGCCTCTCTCCGCCAAGCAGGGCGACCCTTCACCACCACAAATCAGACCTCATTTCCCACTTCTGTGGAATCTTATAACTCTTCCCATCTCCCTTGGAGGGCCTACCATACCTGTATGGTCTCTTCAGGCCAGTTCATATCACACCCCCCGCAGCACACTAGCCTTCCCCCCTCAGGGACTTTGCTCATGCTGTTTGATCCACCTGGACTACTTCGCTCCCCACTCTGCACCCAGAAAATTCCCACTTTCAGGCCTCACCTCAAGTAGATTTTTCTTTTCCCCTAACAGAAGTCTTTCCTGCACCCACAATCAAAACCAGACCCTCCCTCCTGCTCTCCCATTTCACACTGTCCTCCTTTAGAGCACTGGTCCTAGCTTGTTCTTATCATACATGTATTCATAGATCTTGTTGTCTAAATATGTCTGTCTCTTATGTCAGGTAAGAAAGAACTCATGTCTGGACTTTCTCACCGCTAGAGCACCTCTTGGCACAAAGTATGTGTTAAAGAAACACGTGTTGAATGCATGAATAAATGAATGAATGGTGAACAGGTAGTTAGAACCTTCTTAGCTGAGGGAGGAAGGAAGTGGGCACCCCACAAAGGAAGGAAGGCAGGACAGGAGTGTAGCCCGGGTCTGCACAAACAAGGACCTGGCCTAGTTCTGGATTAGAGTTGTGGTGAGAGTCCCCTCCAGTGGCCCTGTGGGGACTGGGAAAAGTTGGCCTATGGTTCTCCAGGCCTGGGTGTGTATGTGGGTAGGGAGAGGGATATGAGGATGGGTTGCTGCGTGGGAACTGGGGTGTGAGCCTCATTGCTGCAGATTTGTGTTCCTACCTACTTTTATTTTGGGACTTGTTTATTTTTCCTTAAAACATGGCTGCTATGCCAAGAGTCATACCCCAATTAGCTGCAAGTGTGTAGTTTTGTAGCTATTATCTGAGTGTTTCTGTGACTTGGGTAGTGACAGGGAATTATAAACAAACAGCAGTAAAAGAGGTTTATCAAGAAGGCCTCTTAGCTCTGTTTCAGTTGCATCTCTTCCCTGTCCCTACTCCCACCACCCTTCTCTGAGCCACAGCAAGCCCAGAGATGAGGGTGTGGGAGGCTCAAGGTTCCCAAAACCCTAGCCCTGAGTCCTCATTTCATTGACCCCTCTGGCTGCCCAGGTAAACAGGTCCGTCCCCTTGGCACAACTCCTCCAACATCCATCCCCTGCTGGCCAGAAACCCCTCCTACTCCCCTCCACAAAGGTAGACAAAAGCCAGCCTAATTTTGTGATATTATCCTTCTCCAGTGGCTCATGGCATCACACCATGTGTGACATTTTGCTCTCTTTCCCCTTTCATTCATGCTTATTATCTGGCTGTTGCCAGAAGCTCTAGACTGAGGCTGGCACTGATGTCCACTGCCACCCTCTTCCTCCCTTTTTTGGCTCTGTCTCTTCTTCTCCCTCATGGATCCTCCTCCATCTCCCAAGAGGAGAAGCTTGTCCCTGATTCTTGATGCCTCCTCTGAGGGAAGTGGTACCCAGTGGATGCCATGGCTGGGAATGGAGGTTGCTCTGGGCTTCTTGAGGTGAATGGGTTCTCAGGACACCTGCATCTTGCTTCAGCTCAGCTGCAGCCTTCTGTACCTCAGTGTCCCTCTATCTGTACCACAAAGGTGGGGCTTGACCCCCAAAGGATCTTCTTGCTCTAATATTTGAAGGTAAATACCTAAAGGGATAAGAGATGTATAGTAAATGCTTAAGTGATGGAGAGGTATATGGAGGTATGGGGGGAGTTCACAATGCAGATTTTTGTTGCAGGAGGGAGCTGGGCTTTGACCAGGAGCAGAAGCAGAGCAGGAGAGCTGGACAGAAGAGAAAAAGCTGGATAATTTATAAGGATAGCTAGGCATCAATTTCAGCAAATATAGTCATTGAAAACACCAACTTTTTTTCCTTCCAAATAATCTTCACTTTAAAAAAACTATGAGAGTCCTGACCAATATGGAGGTGTAGGTAGATACACTTTGCCTCCTCATACAACCAAAAGAAGGAAAACAACACATTTAAAAACAAAAAATAATCAGAACTGCAAGAAAATAGAACTGTATGGAAGTTTGACAACCAAGGAATTAAAGAAAAAAATATTCATCCAGAACTGTAGGAGGGGTGGAGATGGGCAGCTGGGGCAGAGAGGACTCTACAGCAAGGCAGTGGCTGGTGGACTGGGTGAGGAAGTGGCTGATGGAGAGAGTGGTCCCACATTTGTATGTGATAAACCAGGAGGAACAACTGGGGAGCCAGAAAGACCACGTAACTCAGAGTTCCAGTGTGGGGAAATAAAGCCTCAAAACCTCTGGCTGTTGAAACCTGTGGGGGTTGCAGCAGTGGGAGAAACTCCAAGCTTGACAGGAGAGTTCATTGGAGAGAACCATGGAGTCCCAGAATGTACAGAAACCCACCCACCTGGGAATCAGCACCAGAAGGCCATAAATTGCTTCTGGTAGTGGGGGAAGTGACTGAAAGCCAGTCCAGAGCCAAGCAAGTGGCACTGATCCCTCTCGGCACCTTGCTCCACATATGCAGTGAAGTGGGTTGCTCCACCCTGGTGAATACCTAAGCCTCCACCACTTACCACCTAACAGGTTGCCGAGACAAAGAATATGGCCCAAATGAAAAAACAGATAAAAACTCCAGAAAAAATACAACTAAGTGATGAAGAGATAGCCAACCTATCAGATACAGAGTACAAAACACTGGTAATCAGGATGCTCACTGAAATGGTTGAGTATGGTCACAAAATAGAGGAAACAGTGGAGGCTATGAAAAGTGAAATAAAGGAAAATGTACAGGGAACCAGCAGTGAAGGGAAGGAAACCAGGACTCAAATCAACAGTTTGGAGCAGAAGGAAGAGATAAACATTCAACCAGAACAGAATGAAGAAACAAGAATTCAGAAAAACGAGGCGAAGCTTAGGAACCTCTGGGACAACTTTAAATGTTCCAACATCCAAATCATAAGGGTGCCAGAAGAAGAGGAAGAATGAGTAATTGAAAACTTATTTGAAAACATAATGAAGGAGAACTTCTCCAAACTGGCAATGGAAATAGAGAGTCCCAAAAATATAGGACCCAAGGAAGCACGCACCAAGGCACATCATAATTAAGTCACCGAAGATTAAAGATAAGGAGAGGATCTTAAAAGCAGCAAGAGAAAAGGAGACAGTAACCTACAAAGGAGTCCCCATAAGACTATCAGCTGATTTCTCAAAAGAAACCTTGCAGGCAAGAAGGGGCTGGAAAGAAGAATTCGAAGTCATGAAAGGCAAGGACCTACATCCAAGATGACTCTATCCAGCAAAGCTATCATTTAGAATGGAAGGGCAGACAAAGTGCTTCCCAGATAAGGTGAAGTTAAAGGAGTTCATCCTCACCAAGCCCTTATTATATGAAATGTAAAAGGGACTTATCTGAGAAAAAGAAGATAAAAAATACAAACAGGAAAATGACAACAAACATACAACTATCAACAACTGAACCTAAAAACAAAAACTAAGCAAACAACTAGAACAGGAAAGGAATCAGAGAAATGGACATCACACGGAGGGTTATCAGCGGGGAGGAGAATGGGGGGAAAGGTACAGGGAATAAGAAGCATAGTTGGTACGTATGAAATAGACGGGGAGGAAGTTAAGAATAGTGTAGGAAATGGAACTTATATGTCTGACCCACGGACATGAACTAAGGTGGGGGGAGTGCTGGAAGGAGGGGGTACAGGGTAGAGGGTGATAAGGGGAGAAAAAAATGGGACAACTGTAATAGCATAATCAATAAAATATATTTTAAAAACTACAAGAAAGAAAACAAGAAAATATAAAACTACTCTCTGTCTCCTCCACAGGCAACACTTATGAACAGTTAGATGTGCATCATTGCTGAATTTTCCTTAGGTGTGTTTATTCTATATATTTTTATACACAGACTTAAAAAAACACACGAATGGGGTCATGGCACACGTACTGATCACTCACTTGCTTTTTTTCCCCCTCACCGATATCTCAGCACACCTGCCAGGCCAGTATGTGTAGCTAGACCTAATTTCTCACTGGCTGCAGGGTACTCTATTGTACAGCTGTATCACTGTTTATAGCTCCAACCTGCATCAATGGACATCTTGAGTTGCTTCCAGTTTGGAGCTATATCAGTTTTTTTAGTACTATAAATAATGACTCACTGGCAACCACAAAGCTTCGTAGTGTGAAAAAGCATTTATTATGTCCACCAATCTGGGTGCCAGCTGGTCTGGACCAGGCTAGGCTGCTTTCCAGGTGAGTCTACTCAACTGCAGGACTGGCCAGGGTTAGGATCAGTCTGATCTAAGATGGCCTTGCTTGGGATGATTCTGTTCTCTCCCATGTGATCACTCATCTGCAGCAAACTAGCTGGTGGGGACAGTGCAGAGCCCCTGACTGCTCCCTCTGCCTCCTGTCTGTCTGTCTGTCTGTCTGTCTCTCTTTGTGGCTTGCTCTCTGCCCACAGACCTTATGCAGGGTCAGGTAAAATCCCAAGTTTGGTCCTGCCCAGCTCAGCACATTTGTTTAACTCTCTACTCAGAGCATCCAACTACCCTTTGACACCTGATGTCACCTGTCCTTTCAGTCAGAAGAAGGAAGGCACTGGGAGGAATCAAGAGGCTCACTCTCCTGTGACCAGCAGCTGCAGATCTGGGAACTTGGTTCTGTACTCATTTGCTTTTCAGAGGCTGTCTGTACCCGTTGTCTGCTGGTGCCAGTCTTGCCCAATCACAAGAGTCTAGGGGAACACACAAGGCATAGAATGTATTCCCTGTATCTATCAGACAGAAATGGCATCCAGTGGGCACTAGATCTGGAAGGCCCAAGACACAAGGGACAGGTAAAGTGCTGGCCATATAACTGGTACACAGCTCTCATGGGGTATTAGTGACAAATCTCCTAGGCTGTCTGGCCAATGGTCACCCTCTCTTCTCCAGCCAGGCCAGGCTTCTACCTCCCCGACCCCATCCTACCACTCCTTCAGAAACCTTTCTTCCAGAGCTGCCCCGATTACCCTGCCCCACACGCAGTCCTTCTGTCCAGACTGACCTGTGGGTCCCAGGAAATAGGACTTGGTTCCTTTAGCCTCCCATGATCCCAGTCTCTGTGCTAGGTACACATTGACATCTAGGGTATTGGCAGGGTTTCGTATGCCCTTCTCTGCACATGCAACATGATGAGTATCATGTGTAGGGCGCACTCCCTGTGTGTCCAGCAGCAAAGCCTTTATGCTCATCATCTCATTTTAATCTCCACAATCATATGACGTTAGTACCACGATTTTTTCAAGTTTTAAGTCATTTTTTGTTTTTCAATTACAGTTGACATACATTATTGTATTAGTTTCATGTGTACACCCGTGATTACACATTATATAACTTATTGGGTTGACCAAAAAGTTTAGTTTTTTTCTGTAAAATAAAGGACACATTTTTCATTTTCACCAATGACTTTATTGATTTGGATATTTTGAGCATGTTGGCTATCTCCTGCATAATAAAACATTGATATTTCTTAATTAATGTCTTGATTTGATTGCTATCGACTTCAACTGGTCTACTCAACCATGGAGCATCATTCAGTGAGAATTCTCCAGTACAAAACTTTGCAAACCACCTTTGACATGTTTTACCAATCACAGCACCTTCTCCACACACTGCACAAATCTTTTTTTGCATTTCAGTTGTGTTTTTACCTTTCTTGAAATAATAAAACATAATATGCCAAAAATGTTGCTTATTTTCTTCCATCTTCAATATTAAAATGACTACACAAAAATTCACCAATTTGGATGTTCTTCTTAAAATGCACCCTGATATGACAACTGTCACAATACAATCTAACAAAATTGTTTTGAATGAAGTTAAAGATAACTAAGCACTACTAGAGCCATCTTACAGTAAAATCAAACTTTTTGACTAACCCAATACTAGATGATCATCCTGATAAATCTCACACCCATCTGACAGCATACATAGTTATTAGAATATTATTGACTACATTCCCTATGCTATACTATACATCCCCATGACTATTCTGTAACAACCAATTTGTATTTCTAAAACTCTTCACCTTTTTAACCCATTTCGCCTATCCTCTCCCCTCTGGCGAGCATCGAAATGTTCTCTGTGTCTATGTGTCTGCTTTTGTTCTGCTTCTTCATTTATTTTGTTTTTTAGATTCAGTTGTTGATAGATATGTATTTATTGCCATTTTATTGTTCATATTTTAATCTTTATTTCTTCTCTTCTGTTTTTATTGTTATTCAATTACAGTTGTCCCCATTTTTCACCCATTACTCTCCTCTGCCCCACCCACCCCCACATCCCATATTCAACCCTCCCCCTCACCGCATTGTCTTTGTCCATGGGTCCTTTATACATTTTCCTTGATGACCCTTCCCCTTCTTTGCCGCATTCCTTTAACATTTCATATAATACTGAAATGTACTGAAATGGTTTGGTGGAGATGAACTTTAGTTTTTTTCTTGTCTTGGAAGCTCTTTATCTGTCTTTCCATTTTAAATGAAAGCTTTGCTGGATAGAGTAATCTTGGTTGTACATCTTGCTTTTTATCACTTTGAATTATTTCTTGCTAGTCCCTTGTGGCCTGCAAAGCTTCTGTTGAGAAATCAGCTGACTGTCTTATGGGAACTCCCTTGTAGGTAACTAACTGCTTTTCTCTTACTGCTTTTAAGATTCTTTCTTTGTCTTTAACTTTTGGCATTTTAATCGCAATATGTCTTGGTGTGGGTTTCTTTAGGTTCATCTTCTTTGGGACTCTCTGCACTTCCTAGATTTATATGTCTATTTCCTTCACCAGGTTAGGGAAGTTTTCTGT